>JARDUL010241298.1:0-10603 GCA_030265205.1 Dirona pellucida
TGTCAAGCTCTGAAGGGTGCACATGACAAATGGAAGTAAATCCAAATGCCAATGAGGACTTACACCACTCATCACCTGGCACATGGCTAAAAAGTCTCTGCATCAGGAATTAAAGACGAGCAGGTGATGAGCCCACAGCGTCCAATGTATGCTAATGCTAATTGATAATAAGTAGTCATCGAATGTGCTTGTGGTCATCTGTTTCACCCAATCCCAATCTTGTTCCCTTTGGAAACCTGGATTATAACCCCAAGATTTTCCAGGACATTTTTGCTTTATTCCATTTTCAGAATGTTTGCCCCTAAACAAAATCAAATTCCAGAACTAGATAACTGTCCACGAACAGTGATGACAGGTTCTCGGGACATTTCAATTTCCCACAAGTCTTATGACACAACATTGTAAGATGTCCCTAATATAAACATAGAGTAGATTATTCAAAAATAAAGGACATTAAATGGAAAACTTAGGCAAATGGAAATAACTGATATTATTTTACAAAAACGGAAGGTCAAATGTTTGGTCTCTGCTGTATGAGGAGCTGGTGGCGCAGTGGTTAAGCCACTCGCCTTTGGTTCGAGAGGTTGCGGGTTCAAAACCCGGTGGAAGCACTGGATCTTTTCCTCAAGACTTTGATCTCACTTTTCGGCGCTGCACTGCAGCAGACGCCTGGGTTATTCCGTTTTTCCCTCGGAACAGGCCTTGAAGACAAATTTCCCTCTGGGATGAACAAAGGGAGTTTTATTTATTTATTTATTTACTATAATTATAATGCTTCGTATATTATCATTATCATTATAGCTGGAGACATTCGGGCCCCAAGTTCAAGAATTTTGGAATCAGAGTTAATCAGCCCACAGCGATGCACACAGGGGTCGTAATAAGCTGCCTTCGTCTTCTCATCACTTGCATACCACTTCATATTCATTGTCTCATGTATTTCGCAAGTCTGTAACACGTAACATCACTGAGGTAGTAAGTTGGTTTGCTATTCAAGGCAAGGCGGTGTTGCGGTGGCAAGCATGTGTTTGCTTCCCCCGGTTGACGAACAATTTTTTTCTATTCATGTTCGTCTCTCACTGGCACTGTAACATTATCCTATTAGCATTCTGTCTACTAGACTATCAGTGGCCGCTCCCACTTCATTTACTAACATCATTCAAGCACTGTGTAGAGAAGATTAATTAAAAGTTCACCAAAAATACATGGCGATTTTAAATTCTTCTGATGTGGCGCCTCAACAAAGTCTGAAGTCTGCATGGCAGTTTTGTTCCACAGGCGGATTGCCGATAGAAAGGACAACTGCTGGTACCTATTTCATCCATTGGTGCTAAGGACAGCAACAGGGTTGTCAGGGCAGCGCCATTCAAATTTAGATTTTTTTTCTTCTCAAACTGGACCTATTTGTTTGCATCGCATATCACAGTGATGTGTTTGGCCGTCCTCTGTGTGGGGAATAAAAACAAATGTTTCCAAATTATTTGGTTTAATTTAATCCCTTTTGAACAGTAGGGCCGGGAATCTCCTGCTTTGAAAAATACAATTTTGATAGGAATTGTGCTACAGACTCGACTTGAACACTGAAATCCCATGAACCTAAAGACTCCATGGCTAAATGGATTAGGCATAAAATAAAGTATTATTATTATCATTATTATTCCATGCAAACATAAACAGAATGGGTTCAAGTCTTGCTTTTTCAAAAATTATGCATGGTACTTTCATCTGACTGCCTGACCAAAATCAGGTGTGGAAGTGGTTACCCAAGTACCAGCTCACAGCTGGGAAATTAATCTGTGATGATAGACCAAGGTCCTACCGAGAGGGTGATAAATCGTCGCATCCTCTAAACATTTCAGAACCAAGCAGGATAAGCTTAGGTATCTCTAACATGAGAATAATATTCTCTCTATTTCCGTTCAGTTCTGTATTGATTGGCACATTTTTACGAATCATGTTCCTATTATGATGATTGAAATACAACATCATGACTAGGTGGGCTAAAAATTAATGACGACTACAAAAGAACAAGAAGCCTGAATGAAAATTAGCTCTCTTAAAATCACAAAGTTTATTTGAATAAAACGTGACATGACTGATCCATTTAAAAAATGACAATCTCTGGACTCTATTTACATTTAAAATCAACCATGAAATTGAGAGGGAAAGAAAAATTGCCATCATCCGGGACAAACAATGTCATCAATAATAATAATAATAATAATAATAATAATAATAATAATAATAATAATATATGAAGAAAACAAAACAAAATGAATTAACCAGCCATGTGTACCAATGAAATTATAACCAATGAGATTTTTTAAAATGAAATATACTGCATGTTAGTGCAATGCCCCTCATTAAAGAGTATAGAAATCAAGCGATTTTCGCAAGAAACTAATTTATAAAAAAAATAATCATAATTTTCAAATGAAATTTCAACTTTTCTGGTTCTCATCATACCTTGATGAGTAGATAATGAGCTTTGCCTCCCTAGAAACATGTCCTCCAAGAAACATGTCCTCCAAGAAACATGTCCTCCACACATGATAATGATGATGCACACATCCATTAACGTTCAATCAAGTTTTCTATATTATATTATTTACACACCGCTAAATATTATAAAAACTTAAACACATACTTCTGGGCAGTTTACGATCTGTATTGTCATTAATATTAATATTATCATTATTCTTAATATTATTATCATCATTACTATTATTATTATCATTATTATTATTATTATTATTATTATTGTAAGCTTGATAATTAAAATGAAAATGAAAATGCTATTTTATATCATAATATTTATTCTTCATCTCAAAGAAAGTATAAACGAAACCATTTCTCCTTTACATTTACAATGAATGTTCAATATTTACATTAGATATATAGTATAAACAACACACCCAACGGGCGGATAAATGGCCTTCATCAATAAACAAATCACACCAAAAAAATAATTAATAATAATAATTTTAAATTTTTTAAACATCATAATAATTTTATTGGATACGATAAATACACAACATAAATCTGTTCACCAATACAATGTAAAAAAAAAAAGAAAAAAAAAAAGATATATGTATATATATTAAAAAATTAGAAAGCAAGAAATTAATAACAAAACAAAAACAAACAAACAAAAAACAAAATCAAAACAAAAACCCCACCCAACTCTTTTCCTGTCTGTTTATAGTGATAATCCGTGATATATATAATATATATATATTATACACTTGGCAGTTACTCAGGTACCTAAATTTAGATAACATTTAGGCACCCATTCTTTATCGAAAAAAAATAATAAATTGCCATTACCAAAGTGAGGCATAATAAAACATAACATTACAATTACATTATGCACTGAGTATTTTACTCTTTCTCATAGTATAGCATTTAACAGGCTGGCACTGACAGCAACTCAAAAAACTTGTATATTCATATATACGCCAATGCTTTAATTACAATAAAATCAATAATAATAACAACAACAACAACAGTCAGTACACAAGTACGAGGAAAGAAGACAAAATTGTACGCTATCTCGTGTGTCGGCTCGCCTGAACTTTGAAGGGAGCGTAGTAATAATATATGGCAACAATAAGGAGCAAGTTTACATTTACAGATAGTACGAGAAAGTGCAAAGAGGAACATTTTAAAATATTATCATTACAACAACAAAAAATAATAATAATAATAATAATAGAAAATAATTGAAGATCATAAAGATGAAATAAGAATTCAGTAAGCAACATTTTTCTAATTCGTCATTACTACACTGATTTCAGACTAGGATACCAAATATGTTAACTTACTGGAATTTTGTTTCAATTTTTTTTTGTATGAATCATTTCCCACCCTCTTTGCCAATGACAGACTCAGACAGCAGCAAAGTAAGCCTGTCATTTAAGAATGAAACATCAAATTAATTGGATGAGAAGAATGAGAACAGCATTGAGAGGAAAGCAACAGCATGGTGAATGAGCGTTCAGACACAGGTAGGTAGCCAATAATAGTGTACCATCGCAGTCTGTACATTTTCTCTAAACTTTCTTCATTCAATCACAAATCATTCTATACTATACATCACCCTTAGACTTTAAGGGGGCTTGTTTATCAATTATTATTATCATTTAAAAATAATGCGCATTTGATGAGGAGTTTTCATACATATCTCAACACACCAACTACCACAGACCACACTAAACACTTACATTCACTTCAATTTAAATTTTTCCTTTCCCAGATCGAGAGAGTTGAGATTGTAAATCCAACCATTCTTCAAATGTAACATATGATTGTCATACTATACTCCTCATAATACACACAGATACACACAGATACACAGATACACACACACAGATACACACACAGACACACACACACAGACACACACAGATACACACACACAGACACACACACACAGATACACACACACAGACACACACACACAGATACACACACACAGACACACACTTCATAAGATTAAGACAAATTATTTTCATCTATTAACATCACGATCAAGCAACAAATTGTGTGAATGCCATTGTTATTGAATTCATCATCATTATCATCATCATCATCATCATCAAATTATAATCATAAACAACAGTTGCATTTACAATGTAATAATGTACATTCATGTTATTAGTATTATGGAAAACCAACAAACTTCGTACAATACAACAGTAGTACACTAACTCACTGGTGAACAAGTTTAAAAAAAAATTAAAATTACTTCTTCCGAAACAACATTTGATCCCTCTGGGCTCCCGGGGTACATTTTACATTGTTATTATCATCATCATCATCATCATCATCATCATCATCATCATCATCTATCTACAAGTCATTTACTGCTACTTCCAACTGTTCACATCACATAACGTTGATGAGATAAGGCAGACTTGCTTCGAATTAAAAGTGACAATGCAGACCATTAAAAAAAATTTTTAAAATTAAAATTAAAAATTAAATAAACAAACAAGGAGAAAAAAAAATGCGAGTTAAAACACAACAACAACCATTGTGAAATGATGAATCAGACATTGAAAGAGTCAACGACAGATTAGAAAAATGCAAAGGAAATTACTTGACAGAATTCAAAGGCTGGAGAAAGATGGGTACATTTCAATTGGGTTGATTTACTGTTACGGTCCAGTTTCTTGAGGGTCAAATCCTATTCAACTTGTATATTTGCAAAGATTTATGTAACGTTTCTATCATGTGGCTATTTCAGACAGCTTGACAGATAAACCAACGTGACATAATCACTTCAGAATCATTGGGTGAGGTTTACTGCAAATATTAGCTTCTTCTTTGTTTCAACTTTTCTTTTCTTCTGCACCATATGCAGTGAAGGGAAGAACTTTAGTTATGCAAATCATTCATGAATTAATAATAGAGCTAAATTGTGTAACTCTGGAAATTGTCCAAAGAGCTAAATTCTATTCTTCTTAGCATTAATTTCAAAATATTAGGTAAGAAATAGGGGAGAATAAAGAGGCAGTGAATACACATTAAAAAAAACAACCCCAAAACAATAAGACCCTGCACAAAGGACACATTTCATTAACCCAGTTAGCCTCTCCTTCTGGATGTGCACGTCCACTTTTAATTCCAATGGGAAAAGCTATGAAGACTGATATGCTACCAATCTTCCAGTCAAACAGCATGACACACATTTGCGTAGACATCGTCCTGAGTTTTTGAAAGTTTTTCACACATTATCCACAAATTGCTGATGGAAAAAGATTACCTTCTACTTCTATCCAACATGATCTGTATTGAATCAATTCATCAGACAGATCCTTTGTGTTAGAATATTCATACACAACTATCCCACTTGTAGGTAAGTTGAGGTAATGGAAAGTCTATAACGTAGTCTATAGTTACGATACTGACACTATCACTGTCTAGTTGTCAGACTACAACAACAAATGAATGAATTCCTGTTTGTAGCCTTTCGATACGAAATCTCATCATAGAGTTAATAACACCAAAGTGGTCGATGGTGAGTTTTCATCATGAAGCTTGTGAACACTCATACAAGACTTCAGACAGAGTGTTCGCCACACTTTGGTCCAAAATCTGTGACATCACCAGATTGAGGAGACGACTTTGCTGCTGGATGAAAAGTTTGCGGTTGTCTGGCACACGGGCCATGTGGAGCAAGATAGAAGCTGCTCGTCGAAGCATGTCCAAGGATGTGCCCATGGCTTCTGGGTTGCTCTGGAGAGCTGTAAGGCCTTGCTGATTGGCAATGCTCAGGGCGTTCTTTTCGGCCGTCTCTAGGAAATCAACCAACACGGAAACGCATGGATGTTGCAGGGCAATGGCCCGGGCGATGCTGGAATCACCCTGAACAAGTAGAGACAGGACCACGATGGAAAACTCACGGGAGACTTGATGCTCGCGGTCGGCAAGGAGATTTACGAGAACGGCAAAAAGTTCAAGAAGGCGCTTCATCGGGGGTGTAGCCAGTAACAGATCTACATTGGTTTCGTGGATGCACAGCTTGCACAGTGCTTCTAACACCAGTCGTTGTGGGGACAGGGCTGACCCTGTGGACAGAGTGGGTAAGGGGTCTCTGGCCACAGACGCAGGACAGACGACCCAGTGGAGAAGACCCTCCAGGAGAGGGTGGCACAGCTCTTCACTATAGTTGCCCAGCATCAAGTGGCTGCTGATGTTGGCCAAAATGACCAGCGTGTTCTCCCTCAGCTGGTCCAAGTAGTCCCACCACCAGTGCTCGTCATCGTAGACACGCGGCGGCTCTTCTCTCTCTTCTTCATCTCCTCTGGGGAGTTTCCTGGGCGGAGGCCTGTTGGGGTGACTGTGGTGGAGCAGCAGTAGACGGCCCAGGATTTTCATCACTCCTGCATGTTTGCAAAGTTGAATTTCATTCCCAGGGATGCACGATAGAGAACGCAGAATGTTGGAAATGCACACGCACCGACGGCCGAGCTCATCGCGGTTTTCTTCTGTAACACACAGTGGTGGATCGTCTCTCTGGAATGCTTCTTCTTCCGTACACTCTTCTTCTTTCAGTAGTTCTGAGACAAAACTCGCAGACATCTCTTCTGTTTCAGACACACAGCTCTCATTCAAACCAATTGAAACATCCATTTCCTTTGATGAGTCATCCAAAACCTCATTCACAGGCACATCTTTCCCCATCTCTTCTGCATTTTTCTCATTGTCATCCTCTTTACCATCCTTCTCCACCTCAACTTGCTTTTTCGGTTCCTCCCCTTCACTTTGACTAGTTTCCATCATTTCAATCGCTTCAGCTTTGCTCTCCTCGTCATTATTACCATCCTTCAATGTACTATTCATTGGCAAAGATGGTGCATCAGCCTCTTCTACCGAATCTGTCTGTGACTCATCCAACAACTGTGTGTCAGCCAAGTCATCCATACACTCCGCCTTCAAGACTGGAGGAGGGCAGTCTTCTTCATCTTCCTCTTTCTTGCCCTCTTCAGACAGAGACGCTGTTGTTTCCTTATCCATTTCCGTTACATCTCCATTCATTTCCTCTGTGGTCGTCATGGGAGACAACTTTGGCTCCTCCAATTCCCCATTCTCAACAGGAACACAATCCTTGGTCTTGGCATTATTCGCTTTCTCTGCACAGTTATTCTCTTTAGAAATCACCTCTATGTCTGAATCTATTTCTGCCTTACAATTGTTCTCGTTCTCTATTTTGCTTTCTACTTCCTCCTTTTGATTATTATGACTACTTTCTTCTTTCTGATATTCTACTTCATCTGCAGGTTCTATCTTAATCTGTACACCATTAGCATTATTTGACAGACCACTGTTGCTGTCGTGGTCTGATCCATTGCACAACTTGGAATGATTGCAACTAGAGCTGGAGGCAGCCGATTTCCCCTCGGACAAACTCGAGGGTTCTTCTTTGATTATAGCTGAAGTGTCGCTGTCAGAGGACGCTGATACCCGTGACTCTAGAGAAATGGCGGTGGACGTTGGAGTATCCTCTTTCTCTGTACCATTCCAATCCTGACCCTTTACATCTACAGCGTTTATTGAAACTGAAGTAGCACTAGCACCACACTGTTCTACAAAGTCTTTCCTCTTCTTTGTTTCACCTTCCACCACATTTGATTTTTTCACTGATTCAGTATCCTTCTCTACCATCAACTCACATTCGTCCTCTTCCTCTCCGTCCTCACCAACATCATCATCCTCACCATCACTGTCAATCCCGGCTTCCAGCCTCGACCTTTTCCTTATGAATCTCCCTGATAAGAACTGATGGGTGGACTCACTCTCAAACTGAGTTTGTATATGTTCCGTCAAATCCCCACACCCTGACGTCCAGTGATCTTTAGGCTTCGCAAATTTTGTATACAAGTCCCACTGTTTAGTCTCCAGCACCGAGCAGTCCGTTGGATTGGGGTCAAATTTCACAGGAAGACCCTTTCTGGATGTAAGGGTGTAATTTGTTCCCTCTAGTTTGAAAGAAGCACCTATTTCTTTATCCTTATTTTCGTTATCAACAACATCCATCACCTCTCCGCTCACATTTAAAGCGGACATACAATCCATCTCTTCTTCTTTTTTAACCGGAGATTTGGACGACTTGAGGACCCGTCTCCCATTCAGCCGCCTGAATAGTCGCCGATCTGGCTTCTTGAAGCCTTCTTCCAAGTCCTCAAAGTCTGTGAAGATTTGCATGAGGCAGTGGCGTAGATGTTCGGAGAGTACCTCTAAAAGTCCCGGTAGAGTGGACAGGCTGAAGTAGGAATGAGTGGAGTCGTCGTACAGCAGAATGTTTAGAGTGTCCAGTGCCCACGTGCTCTCGGCAAGTAGACCAGACTTGAGGGCCAACATCAGGCGCCACGCCTCAAAGGGAGCTGGTGAAAGACAAGAGGAGAGACAAGTTTGTCATTAGTCTACGTCTACATCCATTTATTGGTACAAGACAACACACATTTACTAATTAAAATCATACGAGGCTGTTGCAAAGTTGTCAAATGTTGAGAAGTATCACAATTTTGTGCAGAAGGAATAGAACTACACATGAAAGCAAACTGAACTGTCACCAAAAATTTGCAATAATTTGACTTGAGCAGATTCAATCATCTGTGTTTTATGTTTGACATATTATATTGTTCAGAGCGTAGCCTCAGTACTAGTACTATGTGTTTTTTACCTTTGGCATGTCTATTATTCTTACCTATATTTTTTTGCTTGAATAGTTAATTGGGTTAAAGATTTTAATCAATTCATCTGTCAAAATATCAAACCTAATCCAAAATTAACCTATGCGGCATACAGGCACAAACATACCTAAATCCTTGGAATTGAGCTTTTTCCGTTTGAATGTGGAAATGGCTACCCCTTCTACACAGTCGGGTGGAAACATGAGCTCCTTCTTGGACATGGAGCTAGGCATCAAATTTGGATAGGATTGCTTCTGTAGGGGGGAAAGAACAAAAAAAAATAATTATATTATCCAACACATTTTATCTAGTTTAAAAAAAAGACATTTTTCATCAATGGAAAGGTCAATGTTAATATTGATCTTTTGAGGCTGGAATACAAAACTAACTCCTTTTTTAATACTTATTAGCCCTTGTTCACTAACCAAAATCAGATCACAAAGAATACAATCCAAAAAGATGAAAACTGTTAGCTTGGCTTATATACAGGTTGTTGTATTGCCAGTAAAATCTAAAAACAAATACAACAATCTCAAAAAAAGAAAAAAATCGGGAATTCCTGATTAATGTTCCCAGATGGTGAATAAGAATAGCCTATTTAATTTGGTAAAGAAATTATTTTGACATTTTTAAAAGCTGCCTAAATATCTATTGGTTATCTTCCTTACCGCCATTTTTTGAGATGAAGCATATCTTCCACTATCTGCCCGTGCCTGGGGTGAACCCCTGGGGCCGCTTGCTGATCTTCCAAAAGAGCCCATTGGAGGTGTGGAGGGGGGCCCTGGGGACATGTAGCCCGGAGCTCCTGGCTGCATTCGGGGACGTTGAAGGGGGGACCACTGACCTTCCCTGCCGCCATCTGGAAAAGGGGGGGGAAATCATTGGATGCTTCAATTCAAGGTAAACCAATCATGCACTTTCAATATCCAACTATTAACAATTTCGTTATAGTAATAATAATTTAATTGTACAAATTTATTTAAAGTCAGGCACACGAGTGCTCAAAGGCACTAAAAATAATTCAGTATAAAGTTACGCAGCTTATATACTATAAAATCAAGTCGACAAAAACAGGAGCATGAAAATATGATAATTGTTGCTGATTTCTAAAATAAGAAGGCATGTTTGCATTTTCACAATACAAGCAGAGAGAATTGTCTTCGAATCCCTATGAATTTCCATACTATTTCATACATCCATCTTGATTCCATCAACTACAGTTGACTGCACTTATTAAGATGATACATTACACCTAAAAAACATGTTTAGTAAAAGAAGTGAGACCAGAGATATGTGACATAAAATGATCCAAGATTGGAAAAACTGGTGCTATGAGAAGAAGAAGAGAAATGAAATCTAACAAAAAACTGGTGCTATGAGAAGAAGAAGAGAAATGAAATCTAACA
>JARDUL010241298.1:10703-25454 GCA_030265205.1 Dirona pellucida
AAGAAGAGAAATGAAATCTAACAAAAAACTGGTGCTATGAGAAGAAGAAGAGAAATGAAATCTAACAAAAAACTGGTCCTATGAGAAGAAGAAGAGAAATGAAATCTAACAAAAAACTGGTGCTATGAGAAGAAGAAGAGAAATGAAATCTAACAAAAAACTGCATTCCCCTGCAATCCCAGGGGTGTAAATGGCAAACGAGAAAAAAATCAGAAAACATCAGCAAGACCAAGGATAGACTAGTGAGTCTGAAATCATAGTTTGCCACTAATATATGAAAGAAGAAAAAAAAAGGTCTGAAATGAGATAAAAGTCTGAAATATTGACGACACCCCTGCAATCCTCACCATGGGCATCAGGGTATCGCCTAGTAGGTGTTCCGTACATTCCAGGTGCAGAGGGAGGAGGCCTGGGGCCGGGCGTGTAAGGACCTGGGGGGACATTGGGGTAGCCTTGGTAGGGGGGTCCAGGCGGGTAGGATGGGGCCTGGCCCTGATAGGGAGGGTACTGCGATGGGGGCATGGACTGAGGGGGCATGGACTGAGGGGGCGTGGGTCCTGGGAAACGGACTGTCTGCTGGTACATGGCGCTACTGGCATCCGTGGCAGGCGGCTGTGGGGAGGGAGCCATGGAGGTTGGCGCCGGTGAAGGTTGAGGGGGGTGCCTCATTGGTGGGGCTGATGGACTCGACTGGTCAAACCTAGGTAGAAAGAGACCATTTTAAAATAACACTTAATAAAATATAAAAGCTGACAGTCTTGTGAGGGGAATCTAAGGATCTACAATAATTCAACTTGACATGGAATGGTTTTTGATAAATTAAGGAAAGAATATAAGTTTATCCATGGAGTAAAAATGAAAATCATGAGTGGGATTTTTATTCTAGCATTATATTACTGTTTAAAAAATCCACAACCAAAAACCTCTAGACTCATATGTAACATGAAATTGTGAATTCTCTAGTTTGAATCATAACAAATATAGAAGAGTTTTTTATGTTAATAATCTTAAAATTAAACATGAAATCAAAATGCTATTTCAATTTCTATTCATATCTCTTCACACTGTAACACAATAATAATGAAAGAATGATGTGTCTATGATTTGTTCATTTTCAGGCCCAACAAACACCTATTGGTACATATTTCTAAGCACACTTGAGGAATTCTTTTTATTCTTACAGGAGTTGACAAGGGTATTGAATGACTTGGCCTGCTGTGGGATAAACACTGTAATTATATCAAAGTCTGTGAGCGTGAACCTGCCCTGCCCACAGGCTGTATACCCATCTTTTACTTTTTCTTTTCAAAAAAATATTTATTGTGCTTACCTATCTGGTTGATCAAACTGTTGGCCGAATGGAAACTGTGCCCCTGCAGTGCCCGGTGCCGGCTGATCTACAGGTCTAGCCGTGGTCATTTGGGAGTCGCCTGTCGACGGCCGTCCAGCGGAACTTGTGGTACTCATGGCAGGTGGCTGGGCACTACTGGGATAAGACGAGGCAACCACCGAGGTCATGGGGGAGGCCGGTGTGCTAGGGGCAGCGGGTGGCATGCCACGATTGAAGTTGTTGGGCTCATCTGAAAAGGGGTCCTGTACACTGATGCTGTCCGATGTGACGGGCATGGGTGAGCTGTTCCCGTGGCTGGGTGGGACCGGCGGCATTGGTCCTGAGCTGGAGTTGGTGTTGCTGGTCTGGGGGGGTTGCTGTTGTTGTTGATGTTGGGCGCCAGGATGACCTCCCGGCATTTGCTGCGGATGAAGTTGCTGCTGTTGGTGTTGCATCATGGGAGGGCCTCCGTAACCAGGGTGAGGAGGTGGTCCTCCGGGTAACATGGAAGGAACTGGTACACTGGAGCCCATCCCTGGGGCTCCTTGCTGTCCCGGGCCCATCATGTTAGGCCCCGGTCCGCCCATCATGCCAGGGGAGGGCCCCATCATGTTAGGTCCCATGGGGCCCATCATCCCTCCAGGCCCAGGGCCCATCATCATATTGCCATCGGGGTTCTGCATGTAAGGTGGGGGCATGCCAGGTGGATAGGGAGATCCTTCCATCTGACTATTAGGGGTGCTGGGAGGCCGGAATGCATCGTTGGAGTTGTTAGACCCTGCAGGGAGGAGACAGAGCGTTTAAATTACAATACAAGTATATTTGAGCAACCAAATAAAATACCAAATAAAGAGAGAGAAAAAAAGAGTAAAGTATGACAAACATCGTGAGAAAAATCGATGTCAGCATTTCTCTTCATTTAAAACTAACAAGTGTTTGACAATACCAAATTATGGCAAATGTCCAAGTCTCATCTAGCCAAAGCATATATATAATATGTTTATCTATATCTAAAAAGGGTGTTAAAACTGAAAAAGTCAACAACACACACACCCACACCAAACAAACTGGTAGCATTACTAAGATAATTTCCAAGCCTCACCAGGTGATGGGACCCTCTTGTTCTTTTGCTCCCGTTTGTGTGCCATCTGGGCCTCCATCTGGGCCAGAATGGGTCCTGGGTTCAGACCACCCCTGTCGTACTTACATTCGTAATTAAACAAGTAGCGAATGTAATTCTTTTTCAGGGTGAAGGCTGCGCTGGCCGATGTCCCAATGTTGACAACTGTACAGACTTCACGCCATTTTTTAGAACGGGTTACCTGTGTGGGAAGATGTGCAAAATGAAAATCAACAATGCCATTCACCTCGACCAAACAAGGCAGGTTTAAAGTTAGAAGAAAAAAGAAGTCAAGTCCTTTAGAGGCTTGAGGCCCATACAGCCAGTGCTAATACTGGTTTCCGTAGCGTGAAGTGGACAGTGACAATACGTCCCCCTTCTGGATAGGAAGCTGGTCTATCGCAGATTACTTCCCCAGCTGTTAGCTCAGCTGGTACCCATTTCTACACCTGGGTCGAGTGAGACAATTGGAGTAAAGTTTCTTGCCCAAGAAAAACAACGAAGTGACAGGGATAGGATTCGAACCCACGACCTTTAAGGTTAGAGCCAAATCTAATCTTCTACTTCAGGAGACATGAAACCACAACCCCATTAAACTAAACCCATTCTTCTTCAGGGTGAAGGCTGCACTGGCTGATGTACCAATGTTGAAAACTGTACAAATTTCATGCCATTTTTTCTCCGAATGTGAGTGTATATTTAGTCTTCAAAAGTAGTACGTTTTTATTGATTTATTTATATTTTATTTAATTGGTGTTCGTTTGGTTGTCTTTTTTAATTGTTCACCAACACAAACTTCCTTCATTAGAAAATTAAGTTTTATTCTTTCATTGTATTCTATAAGGGAAAGAGATTAACTACTTACAAAAACAAAATATATTATCAATAACGTTAAGTGGAAGTTGAAAGCTAGGCTGCCCTCTTTTTAACTTTTCAGGTTGCTTTACAAACACCTGAATTATAAAATTCTGGAAATTGCATGCTACTGCTACAAAACTGCAGCCAGCTCAGATAAACAATCAGATCAACACTACACTACTACACTCGCCCTACCTCCTCAAATCCTCCTTTCTCTCTGACACAGAAGTACAGCTTGTAGAGGTCGAGGGGTGTTTTGCTGATGCAGGGCATGGTGGTGATTGGCTGGCTACTCTCCTCCAGGAAGGACAACACCCCCTCTATGAAAGGACGGCGGTCTGGCTCAGGGCCCATCTCAAACAGCTTGCTGATGTCAGACGAGGATTTCTGGAGGAGGGAGGAGCACCATTGTAAGGAAAGAGATTAGCATGTGGCGGTAATAAAAAACATCACATAAAGGAGCTCAAGGTAAGGGATTCACAAAAGCTAATAACTTTTCTGTTCAATTCACGCCACAAAATACACCTTAAAGATAAAATAACTTTCCCAATACAAGCTTAAATCATATTAATGTGAAATAAGATTATCTTGAGCGCATTATGCATAAATCCAAATTGTGTTGGAATATATAAATGTTTGTGCATTTACATGGTAAAGTCAAGATTTGTAATATTAATGAATAGTCCATGGAAGAATATAAAAGACAGGGAGGGAAAAAGCGATGTAAGATTGCAAAACTTTCAGCATATAAGTTAATCTAAAAGTATGTAGTTGTTCAAAAATAGTAAAAGAGTACAATACTCAATCATATACCGCAGATTATAGTTTGAGATACAAACGCCTAAATGAATGTACAACTACATTATAATGGTAATAGTAATAGGCAGAGGCTTGATCCCCAGCAAAGGTTTAATTAATCTTGATTGATGTTGAAAGTAAAGGACAAAGTAGCAAATAACTAATCTGGTGTCAGTCAAGTTCCCATACTCAATACTTGAGCGTAGGGCAGGGTATCCAAGTGTGCAGACTTGTATAATACTAGGCATACGGCACACATAATGATTTACATAATGTGGTAGTTTGCCACTGCTTTCCACGCTGACTTTACTTCCGCTAGATCTGAATAGACTTAGCAACCCATTTCACTGCTGGGTTGACAGAAAGGACCATATCAATTTGTACCTGGCCTTGGAATCGAAGTTGGGTCACCTGCGAGACATCCAGACACTTAACGACTCAGCTACCAGTCCTCCTGGTGAACCTTGCTATAATTTCTGATTTCTGATTATGGAATTGATTCTGCCACCTACCCGGTTTGGCCCTGATTTGCTTTTGAAATATCATTATGTCGTTTGATTGAGCAAAAAAGGCTTTGAATATATTTCTTTCCCATTTGTGTAATATATTTCCAAACATTTTAAACTAGCCAAACTATGCGCACATCAAAATTATCGCTGACCAAAGTCCATGTTTAGATGATATCATTTCAAAATGGAACAGGGTGCTTAAAAATGTCCTCAGCTTCAAACATTCATAAGATAAATACAAACCCCACATAAAAAAATGAAATGTGGCTGTTTAGACCATATGGAAAGCAAGCCATCAAGTTTACTTTTAAAGTTGTATGGTTTGTTTTGGGATTGGTTTGGGGTTTTTTTTCTTACAATCTGTGTATAACACATTTTAAAAAAAGATGACTTGGCAGAGATAGTATTTAGGTTATCAGTTTAAAATGATAATGTTGCATGATATGACATGTTCACTGACAAGAATTTATATCATATTTAGATTAAACAACATAAGAGATTTTTTTTATCAATATCAATATTATCGATGGCCACAATTAGTTTTTATCATTGCAATAAAATCATTATCAGAAAGTTTGTGGTTTGTTTATCTCTGGGACGTGGCTCTATTAACACTGAAGGTTTCGAGCCTGTCATACAAATACATTCAACTCCAGAAATTAAAAAAACAAACCACACAGACAAGACCACACTATATGTAATATGCTACCATGCCATTCATAAAAGGTTTCACACAGTCATGTTTTAGGTTCTGGAGTATTACCCCTACCATTACTACTACTGCGTACTGCATACGGACACCACTTGATATACACCAAACAGAGAAGCCAGTAATAAAAACCAAACAAAAGGTGCAGTAATAGAATGATAATATAAAATCGGTATGAACCCTTTGGGCCCAGATTTGTATGTGTAACACCATAAACATAGCAAATGAAATAATAACAATAAAGCAAATCAAGATATGAGGCAGACTGTGACAGTGTGAGAATCCCTGTACAATGTAAGACGGAGAAAAATAAAATGATAATTTCAATATTATTATTCTAAATATGGAATAATATATTGGGACATTGGAGCGAGGTAGGAATGTTATAGCTTTCTGATGAACAAAATAAAATATAAAGCGTTCAATAAAAAAATAAAAAAACAGAATTGAACTTGATGATGAAAAACAAAAATTAATTTTTAAGAATAACATTTGTTGCCTTCAGGGCGGCATCAAATGTTTAAAATAAAAACCAACTGAATTTGATCTTTGAAAAACAAAAGCCATCCGACAATAACAAAAAAAACCAAAACAATAACAATTAAAAACTAAATAAAACAGCATGCCAGCATGTGATCATAATCAACTAAATACTGTAAAATCAACAAGGTATAAGAAAGAGCAAGCAAAACAAAAACAAAAAGAATTAAGAGAGAGAGAGAGAGGGGTGAAAAACAAAAGTAAGAACGGAGAGATTTTTGGAGCATTAAGCATATATATATGGAATTTATTCTGGGAAACAGCAACAAAAAGTCCTGGCTTCTGTTCTTGGTCTTTCACTTTTTCAGTTGCAGCCAAGTTGATGCAAACTGTCAGGCTCCAGAGCTTGACAGCTTCCAGCCAAAATAAAAATAGTCACGCTGTGCGACCGATGTCATGGGGGAGACAGAGTCCAATAATTGGGAAATGTAATCTAACATAACATCAGAGTCCCATCCCACTAAGGTGAAAAAGTGATTTGAACCCAAGCCACTCACAGATTACTATCATTTCCATCTAGCCCACACTCAAGATTTTCTAAAACTTTGACCAAAGTCCACATCTTCAACCCGATCTGTAACTAACTGCAACCGACACATTTAACAGATAAAACCAAATGCATTCAGCCCATAAATGCATATTTGCATATTATGAAAAAACTCTTTAATCCTGAACAATTTTGTCATTAACCCCCTATAATCAAATTTAAAGTGATTCTTCCACACATAATATGTCATATTATAATATGTGTGAGAATTGGTCTACAAATCCAATCAGCATCTTTCACAACATACCTACATAATTTCAGACAAACTGAGAGTATCATGATATTTATCATCACTTCGCTTCAATTCCCTCAAATTGTGTATGTATATTATATATAAAAACAAAAAGGCTGATCTGATACTTGCATAACTTTTGTTACACTAACTAGTACCAAAAGTCACAAAGCACCAAATTAATATGGAGACACATCACCACACTCATACGGTACGGCAAGTCAAGCTCATCATTTTAATACACATTTTCTTTCTTTTTTTAAATCAATATTATAATTGAATGCCAGATGACTGTTGCAGCAGGTGTGTAAGTAAATGAGAAAAAGTCCAGGCAGTAAGTAAAAAGGAACCAAGACACCACAAAAATAACACAGATTCACATTTAGGCTTTGCTGATTTGTGAAGCAAAGGAATAATTGCAGCTGGAAAAATTTGAGATGCAGGAGAAGAGTTTGGACGCAAAATCCCAATTTGTACACAACGTAAAAGTATAAGTAGTAATAATAAATGTATCCTCCGAGTGCTTTTAAAAACATGTTTGTCACAAATAACATCACAACTAGTCATACAATTGTTCACAACACTACTTTATTTTAAACACAAAAAAAATGATACCATGTCACTAAGACTACTGCTGCACAAAACGACACCAAGAAGCTAAAGCAAATGATGCAGGCTAAGTCCGGGTCTATATCAGAATTCAGATGTTTGATTCAATAAATAAATAATAAATAAATAAATAAATAAATAAATAAATAAATAAATAAATAAATAAATAAATAAATAAATAAATAAATAAATATATTTATATAAATAAATAAATAAACAGTAAAATGCAAACTACACTCACTGACAAGTAAGTATTATATTCCTTTTCCAAACAAATTAAAAAAATCCTTCAAGCCAATTAAGTAAATGTTTGTTTTTTGCCTTTCTTTTTAAGTAAGGATTTTGCAGGCTTGTTGCGCAAGGGAGGAAATGTGTTGTTAACAGAGAAACACAACTAACAAATTAATAAATAAATTAAATAAAACAAAACATAACAAAACAAAAATTTTTAAACAAAATTATAAAAAAAATAACTTTGTTGACAATATAAAATAATGAAACAATAAAAAAGGACGTTCCCAGGATTATCAGCAGAAATAGGATTGGGCGTTGGATGAAAGAGGGAGGGAATTCTGACCAAACGATTTCAACGTGCGACCACTTACGGGCACACCCGGGCTGTTGGGTTCCTCAGAGTAATGCGCCCCTGGATAGCCAGATCGTGGCATAATTGGGCTTTCCGTATCCTACGTGTGCAAGCCAGGAACAAAAAATATTGAAACAAGAGAGTTAGGACACAAGTAATTGTGGTGTACAAGGTTTTTAGAGCCAGTATGAAGAGAAGAATGAGCGTATTTCAAAAATACATATATTTGTGAACATGAAATATGTGAAACAAACACCGCGGTTGTCCAGTTAGTTTTACTCCTGTCTGCTTTCGACTGTTCCTAACCAGGACAATGCGAGTTCAAAAATCACTTTTAAACTATGAATTGTTTCATTTTCATCAAAAATGTTTCTTCAAGGCTCGACAAGATGATTCGCAACTAGATTCTTAAAAGGTAAAGAATGAGAGTAAATAGAAAATGAAAGATATGACGATAAGGAAAATGGCAAGGCATGAAATCAGGCAAGATAATTATATTAATGATTAAAAACCTGAATAACAAGAGAGAAAAAAGGTTCATTTGATGACAAGAAAAATCATTAGCGAAGATCTAAATCAATCATACTGCTGAGATAACCTCAACTTATTCCTCAACTCAATATATATTTCAGCATTGTTAATATGCAAAAATGATTTTTTACAGAATAATAATATCTCAAAAATAGGACATCAATATGACTGACACATTTTCAATCACATTGCTTGGGCTCAACAAAGAACAAGATAAAAATGTAGGTTAGTTCAAAATAGTAAAATTGTTATTGTAAAATGAAACAAATAAATTAAGCTGTATACTCCTTTCTTCAAGTAATTCATTTATAATTTTCAAAGTGTAGGTGACTTTATGGAGGAGAAATATGACTTTTTAAAATGAGAGAACGAACAAGATGATAATATTGTTTGACATGAACGAGGTGATGATGCAACAACATTTGACATAGGAAGTTGTATGGTAATAAGAATGAGAGAAGGTCGAACAGAAATGAAAGATGGAGAGAATGACATGCTAATTCAATGAATCAGTTCAAGGGAGCCGATAGAAAACGAAATAGTTAGGAGGGAAAATGAAAGTAGTAAGATTGAAAAATGATTGAAATCCCCCCTACTCCCAGATTAAAATTACACCAATATGAAATCATCAAGTCAAATTTGTAACCCCGCTGATCTAGATATCATCCAAATCCCAAATGCAGTTGTCATGTCTCTCTGAGAATGTGTGAGTCAAATTAAATGCATTTTCATTTCCATTTTTTTCACGACTTGACAAATTGTTTCTCCTCTTTATAAAAGGGGCCCTGTTCTATTTGATAAAGTGTTTAAATTAAATGAGCTGAAAAGTCTGTATCTTTGATTCTCTGATGAACCATTTTTGACAGTGCGTAGTATCATACTCCACAACTCCATGAGCCTATCACTGTCTCATGTGATAAAAACATGTCAACAAGAAGGTGTTTGTTAGATTCCTTTTGACCATACACTTTCTCAAAAGAAACTGAGCAGTGTAAAGAAAGATGTGATTAGACAAACATGAGACTCCTGTACAATTCTTTAAAATATATAGGGCTTCAACATCAACATTTGTAATCCATCTATGACGTTCTGAGTTCGATAAACTCACTATTGCTAGAGTTGTGTCAACCTGATGTTATGAAGAGTGCAAGTATACTGAGTGAAGCAAGACCAATGTTTATCTTAAATCAAACTTTTCAATATCAAATGCGATTTGCAATACATCCTTTAAATGAAAACACTTAGTTATAGAGTATATATCATAATATCTCTGTCATGTTCAGAAACATTTCCATCACCACAGGTAAACTTATAAAGGTAACTACTTTAAAAAAAAAAACAACCTAACTAGCTAGCCCATGACCAACATTTATAATGTCATCACAATCTCAAACAAGCCAGTTGCAAAGACTTGAGAATGGAAGAATGGAATGGACATGAAAACATAACTACTGAGTGAAAATAATACAGAATATTTTCTTTCCTTACTGATCAAGAAAAAAACTATATTAATTAATAATGTGATAGGCTTCAGGCAAAATTGTAGTGACATGGAAATTGAAATGGTTTAAAAGTGATTTAAAACAATAAACTGCCTAATTCAACATGTGAAACACAAGAGCTTATTGCAGGTAGTTCATTTCAAGTAAGATTATTTTGTTCTTTTTTTCTTTTCTTCTTTAATGTATGTTCTATACTAAGCTTTTGCCAAAATTCAAGTGTATCTATCTTTGCATGAAGCCTTCACTTTAGGTCAAGGACAGTTTAAGTGGGGATGGGAGGGTTAGTTGTGTATTCATTTTTTATTTTTTTTAAAGTTATTTTGATTTGTTGTTTTTTCCCCCATGGAGGTGAGTTGGTTACAGAGGTGAGGAGATAACAATGGTGCTGTATGAGGTGCCTGATCCCTAGCTCACTTCCACCCTGAGGTGCGAAAACTCACCTTGGACTTTTTCTTTTTCTCTGGCGGTGGCGGATCCCCGTCGGGGTGGTTATTTACCATTGGCGACTGCTGTTGCTGTTGTTGATGCTGCTGATGTTGCATGTGCTGCATCTGCTGATGGTGCTGCGGCATCTGGCCCATGTGAGGAGGCATACTGTTCCCCATAGATCCTGGAGGCATCATCCCACCGTTGGGGCCCATCATCGGAGGGCCACCCATACCACCGGGCCCCATCATGGGACCGTTCTGGCTCATGTTCATACCAGGGCCTCCCATCATGCCATGAGGAGGTGGCCCGCCACCCATGCCTGGGTGCATCTGGCCGTGTGGCCCTCTCATGTGGCCCCCTGAATTCATCATTCCATTGGGCATGGTGCCGTGGTGTGGGGGCCCGTGTGGTGACATGCCGGGGTTCATCATACCGTGGGGGCCTGGAGGACCTCCCATGTGTGAAGGGTGGTGGGAGGATGAGCTGGAGGTGACAGGGGAGGCAATGCTTTGGGTGACTGAGGGTGTTGGGTGACCTGAGGGGGAAAAAAACAATTGACAACAAGATGTTAACAACAAAATTTGTTAGGGGATTCCTCGTTCTTAGCGAGAATTATTACTTTCTTTCACAGTCAAACCTACCAATACAATGACATTTCTTTTCAAAGATAGCATGTCATGTGCGTGAACTGAGAGGTTAAGTCTCCCTTGTCGTAATCATTCCAATTTAAATAATTTCCTCCCATAACAAACTTGTAAGGAAATGTCATGAAGAATGAGAGACACATTCACATCATCTATCCTCCACACCCATTACCAGTTGGTTCACAATTTCCACAGAAATCATGCACAATTCTCAAGTGACTTATACAAATAATATCCACTTGCAAGAAAAAGACCTTAATCAAAATTATATTTTTACACAACTTTTATAACCACAATAATCCCCCAAGTTGTAACACTAGCTACCAGCATTGGGTTGAACTACAAGAGACTACTACACTAAAACAAGTCGGAGTGTACTTGACACTGACACTCACCAAAAGAGGCCGTTGTGGTGACACAGTGATCTGTGGGTGGCATGGGAGTCATACTATTAGACAATGAGGTGGGAGGAAGGGGGATGCCTGTTCCTGGTCCTCCGCCTCCTGCTCCTTCGTTCATGTAAGGCATCTTGGGGTCATGACCTGCGGGTCGACTAGTGGGAACGGACGTTGAGGAGGGCGGACTGATATTCTCCACTGTCCTCCCAGCCTCCCCGTTCTGATGGAGGACGAAGGGGGCTGTGGGATGGGGGTGAGGGTGAGTGGGTGGGGGAGAAGTGCCCATCTGGTTCGGCGTGTTCACAGAGTCGGACGTTTTATCCCCCTGGTCAGACGAGTGGAAACCACTGTCCACGGAAGTGGAGTCGCTGGGCATGCCGCTGGAGCCTTCCGAGCTGGTGGTGTCATGTGTGGGGAGGTCGGCCGGGTGGATGGCGGTGGTGGAGTTGGGGCGGGACAAGGATTCATGGGGGTCGGGGTTGGAGTGCGGGGACGGGGATGGGTGGTGGCTACCGGTCATCATCGTCGGCCCGTTGGATTCTGGGGGCATACCGGGCATCGGATGACTGACCCCCATGCCGGAATTCTTGGGACCCGGTGAAGGTATAGAGCCAGTGGTGGGCATCATAGATGATGGCGGGACACCTGCGGCGTTGATACTGCTACCTATAGAGGAAGGTGTAGACGTGGCGCTGCGGCTCAGCTGTTCTACAGCGTTGGACATACTGTTGAGGCTGGGACTTCCCAGGTTCGGGGAGTTGGTCATATTGTTCATTTGAGCCAGCGGTCCGCCACCACCGCCCTGACCAAACATACTCCTGGAGGGACTCATCGAGTTCCGACTGTGTGGCATTCGAGGATTCACACTACTGTTGGCTGCAGCCATCATAGCCGCTTGAGCCGCCTGAGCTGCTTTGTTCATGGGAGCACCACCACTGTGCTGGGGCATCATACCACCACCTTGTTGCTGCTGCTGCTGTTGTTGGGCTCCCATCGTTGGGGGCATAGGTCCTGCTGTCGAGCCAGGCGGCATGGTGCCTGCTGTAGACCCTGGAGGCATCGGTGCCCCAGGCTGTTGTTGCTGTTGTTGCATGTTATGTGGTGGTTGTCCGGGCATGGGCGACACGTGCGAGCCGTAGCCAGGGTACTGCCCTCCTCCCATCATGTTGTTGGCACTGGACTGGTAAGGGCCGGGGCCGTAACCAGAGTGGGGAACGTTCCAACCCATGCCGTACATACCAGAGTTACCCTGCATCTGCGAGGGCCCATTGGGGTACATGCCTTGCTGGGACGCGTGGTAGCTGCCCCCCATGGGGCCAGACATACCTCCAGGCCCGCCCATACCAGACTGCTGACGTGAGTAGTTGCCTGCGGAGGATAAGAGCAAGATATCATTACAAACGATCCACTATAAAATGACTTCTTGGGAAAACATAAAGCATTTAATATCAACACGTGCTTAGGCGAGTTAACTCTTTCTATCTCATTCACCGATGTATCGGTGGTCGTTCTATCGCCATTTTTACCATTCACCGATCTATCAGTGTTTGAGACTAGCCTTGAATATTTGTTTCGTATAAGGTACGTTCGACTTTATTTCGAAAATTATTCGAAATTATTTTTTTTATAACATTTTTGTAAAGCTTATTTCATTACCTTTCCATTGATATATAACATTTCATATGTATCTCAATGTAAATCCGTATACAAACGCATTCACTGAGGGCGCCCTGTCATTTTTTTTCATCCATCAAATAATGGCCGTCAGGACACCAATTTAAGGCGGTATAGAAAGAGTTAAAATACTGCTGTCTGAGAGTCACTAACTCCAGACATCATCATACATAATACTTTCAGTGACACTTCCTTTGAATCAGCTATGTATGAGATAAAAGTGCACAAAATTTCAACTAATTCAGGTCATCAGTTACAGCTATTTACAAGAAGAATTTTGTATTATGAAAATAAATACTAGCAAGCTGCCAAAGGGCAATCCAAGTGCACTGTGTGAAACAAATTTTTCTTTTAAAAGCAAATTCAAATGATTGCAGTAAAATCTTAGCACTGTGGATTACTGATTACATATTCGCTTGCTCTCTATCATCCTGCTGCTTTAGCCTGAGGCGAGGGGAGAAGGGGAAGGGGGGAGGAGGGTAAAGGCCTTACCTTGTGGTGGGTACTGGGAGGTGTTGTAGGGTGGGTAGTGTCCAGGCATCTTGCCTGTGTTGGGCATGTAGCCCATGTTGTTGGGTGGGGGCATCATCCCAGGGTTGTAACCTGACAAGGAATACCACAAAGCAAGTTAATTTGTATCAAAATATCATGTCATGTTTACAAGGGTTATCTCTCTTAGTAGAAAATCTAATGTTTCCAACCAGTCCCCAAAGCAGTCTTTATTAACACTAGTAAATGTAGCTAAAATCATTTTGGCATCAAATAAATCATGCAAATGAATACAAAATTGCACTGTACATATTAGAATAAAATGAAAAGAAAATTCATATATTTAGAATTAAAGCTGTACTGTAGCATTATTATCAATTAACAAGAGCTTTGTTTATACAACTGAACATAGATACAGCAAAACTTAAAATGAGCACTTTGAAAATAAAGATTGACAAACAATTTTATAAATAACCTTATTTGTATGAACTAATAAGGCCATGGGCCAGGTCATTGTTGTATGCGTGACATGCGTACCTTGGGTGGCCATGGGTGATTGAGTCATGCGGTTTGTCTGTCCATCTACCGGGCCAGATGGAGGACGTATCGGCATTGGACTGCCAGATTGCGTGCCTGTAAGGAAACAAAGAATAAATACACAACTGTGTTAGTAACCAAATGTCAAAATATAATAATATATTAAATAGTTGAGCATGATGATACATCTACATGTCGCTGACAAGCTTTAAGTCTTTAGCATTAGGTCCTTCCTCCTCCAATCTCGATCACATATTGATTGTGGACAAATGTTGTAGATACTGACATTCATAATGAGAACACACATACCAGCATCATCATGGTCCCAAAAACTAACACTTATAGCCTGTGTGCAGCACTTATCACTATCTGATCCAAGCTAGGCCTCTGTACCAGGATCATGACTTGAATCTGTACACATTATATTCAATGAATGAACCAGTACCCAAACAAGTTAACTGGACAAAGCTATCTAATTATTCAAAACAAAGACAAGAAAACAAGCATACCCAACCAACCAGTTTTGTAATAATGTTCAATCCCAATTAATGAGCAGGGTGAGTGAATTTTGTTGGGTTGCTTTTCTTTTTTAAACAAGCCCACTAAAAGTGACAATCAATGAATCAATATCAGCACTAAAGGCGTTGTGTGGTACATATGAAAACCAATGCCAACATATAGACTTACTACGTGTGTGTGTGTGTGTGTG
>JARDUL010241632.1:0-16533 GCA_030265205.1 Dirona pellucida
TTTAATATAGCCTTAGAAATCCTTAGACCGCGCAAGCTCCTCCACCGCGGCAAGGTGAGACACAATTGGAGGAGTAGTAGATTAACATGGTGTTAAACTTTCACCCCAGAGTGCTCAGGGGTGCTTTACAATTAATAACATACACGCACCATGCATGTTCAGCACAGAACTGGCGGCCCTTACATTGGAAAGATGTAGCAGTAAGAAAGGGGCTTGGAGAAGGAGAAAGGGAGCATTGATAAGAAACATTTCAATCCCCTGGAAGAACAGAAGGAAAAAAAAAGATTGTGAGGTTGGTGTGTGGGATGAAAACTTAAAAAGAAAAAAAGAGAAAAATGCCATTTGTGGGAAATGAGTGAAAGAGACCTACATGCTGGATATTGTTGGTGAAGAAATCATGCAGGTAATTAGGTCTTTGCAGGGAGTAAATCTGTGAATGCCTGACTTCTATTACTGACAAAGTGATGGGTGCTGTTGCGAGCACGTTTTTACTTACTGTTCATTATATATGATATTTGTGACATTTGTTTTTGTTCCCATCATGCAGGTTAAGTTGGCAGTATTTATGGATTACTTGAAGGCTGTGGGTCCCATCCTGTGTTTCTTCATTTTCCTGGGCTACACACTGGTATATTCGGCCAGCGTTGGGTCCAACATTTGGCTCAGTGAATGGAGTGACGACGCCAGCAACCCAAATAAATCAAGGGACGAAGATGTTCGTAATCTGAGACTTGGTGTCTATGGAGCTTTAGGGATTGCACAAGGCAAGTATATTTATTTTGATGTATATGCAGTGGTTTCTGAGATCACCTGGACAAATAATAGGGTTACTCGTTTTTATATATATTTGTTTACTTTTATCTATTTTTGAAAGTTAAAATTAGTATTTATAATTTTGTTCCTCTTTACTATTACCAATTTTTCTTAACATGACATGATATATCTTTTTCGTTGTCTTTTCTTGGATGAAAGTGGAGCTGGTTTTAAAAGATGATTCTTTTTTTAAAGATTGGTAAAGGAGTTTAGAGTTTGTTATATCTGTTGTTGTTCAGGAGATGTGAAGTATTTAGTTTTGAAAGGCAGTTTTTGAGATAGAACACAAGTCACTTTATCTGATAGTCATGTTTGGAACCTGATGTGCACATTTACATTGTTATTTTGTATTTGAAGAGGATGGAAAAGTGTCTTAAAGAAGTGAAAAACTGAAGATGTTGTGTCCCCATTAAGTACACCAAAAAGCCCATGACACTTGAAAGTAATACTCGATTAAGAACTTCTTTGCTGTAAAGACTACATACACGTCCTTTTCATTTCTATTCTCTCAGCAAAGTTCTGTTGTTCAAAATGATGTTGAGATGCATTTCTCTATTTGAAATTATTATGAAAAAAACCCCAATAATTATGTTGTCCTGTATTCAGGTCTCTTTATCATGACGGCTGCATTCCTCACAGCGTTGGGTGGGCTTCAAGCTTCAAAAAAAATGTTTTCTGCTTTAATCAGCAGTTTGCTGAAGAACCCCTTGCTCTTCTTCGAGCAGCACACAAGGGGAACCATCCTCAACCGCTGCTCGGAGGACGTGGCGGAACTGGATTATGTCATCCATTTCACTATGCGATCCATGATAAATGTGATTTTGGGGGCTGTCGAAACGCTGGGCTTTATAGTTATCATTTTGCCGTGGGCAGCCCTGACCATTCCAATTGTAGCTGTGATCTACTGTGCAACACAGGTACCCATGCTCATTTTTAAAGCTTGAGTCTAAGAACTTAATTCCTTTTAGCGACTCTAAACTTTAGAGATAGGTAGGATTTTCTGTCTGTAGGCAGTATTAACATAAGTAATAAGCTTTCAGCGAATTGTCTTGATTTTTTTTTCTATTGTAAAATTTGTAAGGAACTATTTCATCCAGAAAAGCCCTCTTCTGTTTCTCATTATGTATATATATATATATATATATATATGTGTAAAAAATATATATCTCATTTAGATTTAAAATAAATGATAAAACATCTGGAGGAGAATCTGTGATTTACCTGTGAAAGCATATGGTGATACATCCGCATTAGCATTGTATGAATGATATTGGAATACCCTTTGACAACATGTGATTCAGAGCCAAAACATAAGACAGAACTATGTCTCTGTGAAAAAAGCATTTATCTTATACCTCAAAATGAGCCAAATGAAAGTCAAATCTTAAGCTTTGAAAAAAAAAAATGAAAAAAACCTCCTCAAAATGAAGAACATTATCAAGATTATGTGATTATACATCTGACTGAATTCATTTGATATATTTTGAAATATTTTTTTGAACATTGCTCAACCATAGAATGAAAAAGGAAGAAGCTTCTAAATGGATAGAATTGTTGAATTGATTGAGTCATGCAGTTGATAACTTTGAATTTAAGTACCAGCCATATTAGTAAAACACTGTGAGCTTGAATTTGATAAATTCTTAAATGTTAATGAAAATACAGGATGACGCATGGCAAATATAAAAAATAAATGCTGAGAAATAGTTTATTTTCTTTATTAGAATAAGATTGTAAAAAGTGAAAATTGATAGAATTTGATCAAAGAGGTTTGGGATGAATACAATTGATACTAATGCCTCCTATATCACTCCTTTACTGAAATGTGTGCACAGCTCACCAACCCCATACCTATTCCTTCACATTTCCTACCTGAAATCATTCTCGCTTGTAATCAATTGATTATTTCATATTTCAATTACGTAGGTATGGTGCTATATATACATATTGTCTTTTGAAGAATGAGTTTTAAAAACTATTTCCCCAACACTAGATGTCTTAAGTGTCTAGTATGCAAAGTGGCAGAATATGTTGGCTTGCATATGTGTTGGAAGATAATATAGAGACAGACCTTGCCAACATATGGTCCTATTTCTCCGTCGTTTAAATACTACTGTCCTATTTCTCCGTCGTCTAAATACTACTGTCCTATTTCTCTTTTAGGCTTGTTAGGAACTGCACTCTTTCCCATGATCCAACAGATTCAGTCTTTGTCTGTCGACACCTAGGAAAATGATTCAGCTTGAATCCACAGGAAAGGGGAAAAGGCAACGTTTCATGTATCCACTTCCTTGTTGTTCTTGCTGGCTTTTTGAAAAAATCTATATGTTTAGAAAAAAGATTTGTGTCAAGTTTTATTTGTAAGTCAAAAAAGCTAATCAAACCAACTGGAGAGCCATCAAATTGATTTATTTCCTCAAGTCGTTTCTTTGAAATTTGGAATACTGTCATTATCATTTTGTTCAGTACTTGAATGGATTAACAATTCTGGATGTGATGAAATTACTCACGGTCATGCTACCTCATATCAACAATAGGCCTTGAGATTGACATACAACATTGACATTTGCTGCTTACATTTTATTAACTCTTTTATATATCAGTACAGGCCTTTCGTTATAAATTAACAAGGAAAGAATCTTATAATTACCACTAATCACATGCTTGTTACATCACATCTAACAAAGGCAGTAAGAAAAACCAACAAGCAACAACAACAAACAAAAACCCCCAAAAAACCCCCAACACTTTTGAGTATCAAGGTTTGACAATAAAAAAATAATGAAATATAAGAAAACTTGTTTATGATTATTAAGATTTGTATATGAAAAGCTAATTTAACAAATATTTATACTCTAGACTGTCAACTTGAAATATATTATTATATCTTTTTTTTTACTTGCAAAAAAATAAATTATATTTGAATTCCATCAACCTGACTGACCATATTGACCCATCATCAAACATACTACTAGGTATATTGGTGTTCGCCTCGGCCCTGTTGCGAATGCTCGGTGCCCTTCAGGCAGCATGCCTTCTCCATTCCGGAGTGCTGCGCAATATTCTGAGGAGCCCAATGACTTTTTTTGACACGACCCCCATTGGCCGAGTGGTGAATCGGTTCAGCAAGGACGTGGACACATTGGACGTTATGATCCCTTTGATTTTAGGGATGTTCCTAGGATGTACCTTCCAAACCCTCGCCACAATCTTCGTCATATCCTACTCCACGCCTATCTTTTTGGTCAGCATTGTGCCGCTGCTAATCCTCTACTACTTTGTACAGGTATAATATACAACCCCCTTTCCCACACGAATAGTTAGAATTGATTTAGTTTACTGTTCCACATTTGTGCATTGGTGTAGTGAAATGATTTCTTTAACTACTAATAGTTGTATAATCATAGTTTTTGCATCATCAAAGTACAAGGCAGTATACAAATTTGTACCTGTGAAATTAGCTCTGTGTAGAAGGTTGTAATGTAGGTATTTAGCCAATATTCATATTCAGACAATAAGAAATGGACAAAGTTATATCATTTACTATTTGGGTGTTTTGTTTTTCTCCTCATCCCTCTTATGTAATATCACAATTTTTGGGCCAAGTATAGGCCTGAGTATTGTAGACACCCAATTATATTATCAAAACTCGTTGCCTTCTGAACCAAATTAGAAAAAATGGGAGAGATACCCTCCACAACAATATTTAGGCTGAACTATGTTTTGGTTTTAATTATGAAAAAAATACCCCAAATAACAATACTAATGATATGAACGCGGAGCATGTAGATTTACTTTTGTTAATGGAATGATTTAGATAGAAATAAATGAAACAGGTAATTCAATAAGAACTGACCTGAAAAAGAAAAACAGATTCAACTGAATCTTTATCATGGTGGCCACATGTCACATTGAATATTGAAACAGGCTTAACATTAAATACCAAACAAAACAATACAATAAGATGAAACAAAACAAAACACATATCATGCTGTCATTTCACAGGGGGTAGATGCAGGGACTATTATATTGGAAAGCAATTATATTTTTTGCACCGTTTGATGTTGTGGAGAACTCAAAGAGCCTGGACGCTTTCACAGACAATGTTGTATGTTGTACTTATTTTTTTGCTTCAATTACGCCGCTTTGGAAAAACAGTGATTTATGATATTTCAGGTCCCCAAGGATTTCGGTTTAATTGTGTTGTGCTGTATTTGTATTCAATTGGATATTGCCACATATTCGACAACAATAATATGCTGTTCTGTTTATTTTATATTATATTATTGTACTGTTTTACGCCATATTTATGTTGCGAATGCCATCAAACGTAAAATTGTGTAAACTTTCCACGGATTGGAGATGTGGGAAATGGTTTTATCTAAAAAGTATTAGCATGAATGAAATAGCAAGAAGAAATATGCAATTAACAAGAGGTATCCCAAAGGGGCTGTGCTTGTCCAATATCACGTTATGTGCAATTAGATACTCATGACATGGGGGATGCATTTCCTTTTATTTTGCATTGGTGTAGTTTTCATGGCTTCCTAGAAATATGTGTTTATCATTTCTTCTTACAAATTTTCATTCCTCACTAACATGTATAATTTTCAAAATATTTTATAGGTCCTTAAAGTTCTGGAATTGTTTTGCATCCCATAATGTACATATTTATAATATGTATATGTATGTGTATAATATGTCTTTGTAATTCTGTGTTCCTATTTATTGAGAATCAACATGAACTTTTTTTCACAGGATTTTATGCAAACTTTTTTCAATAGTTTGTTGACACAGATCTGGATATTTAGGTTTCTTTAAATAGTTTTAAATGTTGTTGTTGTTTTTGTTGTTGTTTTTGTTTCGGCTTTTGAAATGTCATACCAAAATGGGCACGTCATATTTTTAAAAAAAAGTCCATCTGGGAAAGGACTTGTGGGACAAAACCTTGTGAGCTGTGAAAGGCCCCAAGGACCCTCCTGTTCAGGACTTGATGACTTCTATGCTAGGGGTGACCCCTTAGAATGATTATTCGTTGAGAGTTATCTTTGCAGAGTTCATCAGAGCTGCATTTTTTTATTTTTTTTATGTCCGACCACACACTGACTATAATTCCTACATGCAGTAGAATGCTATTTATCCGGATATTGATCATCAGTAAGATTTATTAATCTGGCATTACCATCAGGGGTCAAAGTTAAGTCAATTACCATATTTCTTTTTTATGAGAGTTGTAACAAAATGAATCGCAGGCTTGATTGATTTCAATGTCTTAGTGACCTGGTTTCATCATCAAAATCGTGTTGTAGTAGTAGTATAGACCTTTTCAAAATTCCATGTACTATATATAATCTCTAAAACCATCAGTTGTATCCAAGTGAAGTTTTAAATGGTTATTCCACATACCCACGACCAAAAAAAATAATTTGTTTCCTCTTGAAATCTTTCGATTGTTACAGAACACAGTAGTGAAACATGTGAACAGGGTGAACTGTTTTGACTCGGCAATGCTGTGACTGACTGACATTTGTATCATGATGTGCTGTAAAAATGAAAAAAACCCAAAACATTTGTGCTTTAGGTGGTCAGGGTTATTGATATAAACGCTAATAAGAATGTCTGAGGAGTACTTGACCAGATGATGAATAAGATCAAGAATAATCTTTAATTAAAATTCAGGCTGATTTGAAGTGGCAAACAATATTTTTGGTTGGTCATGGGTATTTTAAATCACCATACAAAATTTTATTGAAATACAGCGTATAGTTTTATAGATATAAGCCTCTAAGCGTGGTCATGGATTTTGAAACAGTGTATGATAAATGTTATTGATATTTGTAGTTCTAAAGATAATTTTTGAAGTCCCTGTGGTTATGTATCTCACATTTATTTGCATTTGTTTTTTGGTTTTTTTTTATCTTGTACCTGTATGTGTCCAAAAGTCTTCTTTTAAAAAAAATTCTAATCAAACACATTTTAAAATTCCCTGTTTTTCCATGCTGTGGTTTTTCTTTTAAGGGGGCGAGCGGGTTAAAAATTCTCAATATTTGACCGTTTTTCATGATTATTTTTTGTTACTCTGAATGCTTTTTTAATATCTACTTTGTATGTTGAAAATAGTTTTGGGTGATATTTTCGATATTAGACCCTCCGAAAATTAGTTTTTAACACCTCACCCCCTTACTTTTAGACCAAAATTATACATTAGTTGGATCATAACAACAAGGTTATTATGAACAGAATTCACCGCATTTTGCATATTGTTCAATCGAACAACATTTACTCTGAATGCTATGTTTAACAAAAATCATTGTAGACATCAAACGCTGATATTTATAGTCGTTTACTGATTCCAATGTACTGGAGCTCAATTTTGTCGGGTTGTTACTTTGAGAGCGTTTTTCTCAAAAGTATAACTTCACCGACTTTGCAAGACAAGATTCTTAAAATTTCAGAAACTATATGACTTACGGCTATAAGATTTCACATGACCATTTATAAGGGTTTAATGGAGGTACTAGGCTAGTTTTCTTTTTTATGTAACCAGAATTTTTTATTTGAGAGGCGTAACACAAACATTCCACAAAAATTATGCTTTTACCCAAACAATGATTTTTGAAAATTTTTCAAAATTTACCCACAGCGTTTAACTTCAAACTAAGTAGCCTAGTACCTCAATATAAGACATAATCAACAGTATTAAGTCAGAAAACTGTAAAATTTGCATTAGTTTTGAAAATTTTAAGAATCTTGTGAAGTTTGTTTATTTCCAATATAGCGGCCGTTTCATGTTTTAGCTGCTTTTTTTGTTGCTTTTTTCCTCCCTGACTTCCTTTTCTCGCCCTCCAAAGGTGTGTTTTCCATCGTTGGAGAAATTCTTATGAACGTAGGCTGCTTACAAGCATCAAGTATATTTCACTGTGGACTTCTTAGTCGCATGTCGAGAGTCCCAATGATGTTTTTTGACAAGACACCTTTGGGTAGAATCCTTAATCGCTTCAGCAAGGACATTGACGCATTGGATACTGTCTTACCAGTCATTTTCACAGAATTGATTTATGAATCGTTTACTATGGTATCCATTCTGGTCATCATCACCATCTCTACACCTTGGTTTTTTGGGATTGTTCTCCCATTGACAGTCCTGTTCTACCTGTTTCAGGTACTAAATTTTTAACACCTTGTATTTTTGTCATCATTTGCACCTGAATCACCCCGGCATGATTAATAAAAGGCTCCATTATTGACATCAACGAGTGACCAATTACATTTTTGTTTAGTACTTCACAGCTGATAATGTAAACACCCCAAGCGGATGCATTAACTTTAAATGGAAAAGAAATCAAACACAACCAACTCTCTCTCCCCCCCCCCCAAAAAAAAACCAAACAAAACAAAACAAAAACAAACAAACACACAAAACAAAACACCTCCAAAAACCCAACTTTCCTTAATAAAACACTATTCGTCTTATTATTAAGTTAACTTTAAGCTGAGACACTAGAGGGACAGTGATAGTTTATCAAATTCAAACTTTGATAATAATGGGATGGGATAGACATCACCTGAGCACTTTGTTTCAGTTTCATTTTCTTTTTCTTTTCAATTTTCATTTTGTTTCTTTTGAATGTTTCCACACCTCTCCAGGTCCTCCAGGCAAGTGAAATAATTTGAACAATTGAAGGAATGAATGAGAAACACTATTGGATTTGATCAGGGGTCACCTACTGTGGGCCAACCTTCATGCTGTTCAATGTGGTCGGAAAAATACATTTTGATTACATGTTCATGTTCATGTTCACTTTTTATTTTCATCCATTTTTATTGACAGATTTTTCGAATTTTCAGGTTTCTCCTAATTTAAAGACTACTATTCATAGAGTCACCTACACAGAGTTCGTCAGATATGCACACAAATTACAGAAATTGACACTTGTGATATTTTCACTGCATTCATTATACAGTAGCTTTGACTTGATTGACTTGGCCTGAACTCCTTTTTGCTGACAATGACGTCAGGTCTTACACTTGTCTTTAGTTCTGACATAAATGCTTGGCCACTCACCAGGCATGGTTTCCAGTGATTTTTTTTTTCATTCATGGGTTTTTCTGATTTCCAGGCTGCATGACCGACAGCTATCTGGCATTGAGTCAGATCTTGCTGGATTGCCTTTGCATGCTTTTATTTATTTTTTTATGAATAATTCTTCTCTTCACAATTTATCCTTTACTCATCTTTTCAATGTCTTGGGCTTTTGGCTTTCAAAAACTTATTTAGAAAAAAATTATTTTTATTTCATTTTCATTTTTTCCCCCCCAACCCTCTCTCATCTCCAAAGGTGTGTTTTCCATCGTTGGGGAAATTTTTTTGTTCTTAGGCTGCTTTCAAGCGTCCAGGGTGTTGCACAGTGGACTTCTGGATAGCATATGCAGACTTCCTATGCACTTTTTCGACATGACACCATTGGGGAGGCTTCTTAATCGCTTCAGCAAGGACATCGACACATTGGATATCTTAATACCGAGCATACTGACCATGTTCATGTTTGTTTTTTTCAATGTGATATCTGTTTTGGTCGTCGTCATGATATCCACACCTTGGTTTATTGCAGCCATTGTCCCACTGACAATCCTATTCTACCTGATTCAGGTACTCCCATTTTCGAAGTAGATCACAATCATAGCTCTTCATTTAATTCTTCAGACATCTAGGTACTTTTTTTCATGTTGAAAAATATAATAGTTTGTGGATTCATCTTTATTTGCTGCTCTAATTTTTGGCGTTGACAAACGAATGTGTCGTGAACTATGGTAAAGATTTTTGTAAAAATAGAGCAACAGATCCTTGTTTAGGAGTAATTTATTTGTCAACTATAAAAGTATAGCAGTTTATAACAACATATAAATGAAAAAATGGGATGTTTCAGTATATATTTGAAATATGTTAAAAAAACCAACTATTTGTTTTGAGTGTCTGGCTGTTTGTATTAATATAGATTAACTCATGATTGCTTTTCCCTTTAATCTTTGATTCTACTCTGCTGTTTTGGTTTTGGATGAATCGCCTTATAAAAACTATTTCTGTTTCTATCTCTTACTTTTCAGCACTATGAGCTTGTAGTAAGGGTTGTAGCGCCCTAAAAATGCAATTTACTATTATAATTATGAGTGTCTTTTCTATCTCTCTCTTTAGTGCTTGTGATATATTTCATTACTTGCATATATTTCTTTCTAATATCTCTTTCTTTGTACCGGTTTTAATCTCTATTTCTTTTGTCTGGTTTTGACTAAAACAAAATTTTCTTTTTTTTTCTGTTTGAAGATAGGACCAGCTTTTATATTTGAAGGGTTTGAATGCAAAATAAATGAGATAAAGACCAACGGTCAAAAGGATCAGTAGTCTTCCATACATAACTTAACACATTCTTCATATTTTTTAAAGGTAAAACATTGTGTGAAAAGCCCAGTAACACACTTACAAAAAAGTCAATGGTATAGCTTTATGATTATGACAACTAATAATAACAAGAATGTTTTCGTCAAGCCTTACAATCACAGAAAACGTAAAACATAATAAAAAGGTAAACGAAAACAGGTGAGTGAGTTAGTTGTCTTAGAATAGAAGCATGTGTTCTGTTCGTCGTCCATGAGCCTACTTATGATTATTGAAGAGAACACACTTCTGACACAACTCAATTGTTTTCACTTACCTTTATATTATGCTTTCTGTTTTCTGTGTTTGTGAGCTGATGAAGGGAAGACCTTGTTGATGTAAGTTGTTTTATACTTTTGGATTATACCCACATTTCATGGTGTGTCACACTTTCGGAATCACTGTTTTGCCCTAAATTGTGCATGTACAGACATCTAAGAATAAGCCCCCCCCCCCCCCCCCAAGAAAAAAAAATTTGGGGTCAAATCTTTTGTTTTCTGTCTGTTAATTGTATTTCTTGGCCATCCCTATTCCTCTCTGCTTTCAGCTTAACTAATCATCTCAAATCTAACTTTGTGAGAAAAAAAATTGAGTGAAGATTTTGTTCAACGTGACTTGCTCGGACACTTGCTGATCTTTAACCCCCACAAACATATTCAGCTTTGTAAGATACAATACGATATAACATACTTTATGCCATGCCCTTCTCCACAGGTATGGAAACTAAAACTGTCTATTATAGTCTGTCCCCACCCCTCCGCCCCATACAGGAGATCAAACACATCTGCATTGCTTTTCCATGCATCTCATATTTTCACAACAACAACAAAAATATCTCTATATTTTTACGAGGATGGAATACTTTTTTATTTTTTTTCAAGCAGGGTGTGACTTGAGTAAAACGCAGACAGGGATTAAAATGTGTTCCTTTTCAGGCCGGAACTAAATGTGTTGTAATACTTTTTTTTTCAGGCATAAGGTCAACTGTGAAAGAATATACCTAGGTCAAAGTCATTTCCAGGCTACTAAATCCCATTCCTCTTTCCCCACACCTGCTTATCCTTTTTTTTTGTTTTTTAAACCCTCACCCCTTTCATATATCCCCCTTTTCACTCATTTTTCCCCCTCTAAAATGTACCACAAAGCACTATTTGTTACATTAATTGTGTGTTTTTTTCTTATTTGTAGTTGATTTATAAATGGGGGGTGGGAAACAACAGAAGAAGTGAAAAAAAATATAACTATTTAAAAACTATTTTAAAAATCCCCCCCCCCCCCTTTCACCAAACAACAAAAAAACCACCATGAAAAAAACCAATTTAAAACAAATGACCCCCCCCCCCCCCCCCCACACCCACACACACACAACATACCCCAAAAAAAAACAAACAAAAAAAACAAGCATACTCCTTTGATTACAATATTTGATTTTCAATATTTGTGATTTTCATTTGAGAAATAAAAAGCAAAGAGTTATTGAAGAGAAATTCTATTCCCTGCTCGGTAATTAAGAAAACTTACAAATGGCTATACCTATACACAATTTAGTTCTATTTTTTCCTTGTCCCTCCTACAACACCCTCAAACCAATAAAGTAGTTTTGCACTTGAGAAATGTGTTGAGAAGGGAAATGAACTTTCTTTGAAGTGAAAATTAACTGTATGAAACTCAAAAAAGCTCATTCATAATTTACACTGAGTAAATTCTTACTAAACATTAAAAACACACATTGTTTATGTCTGATGTATTTACAAACATATTTTATTTGATCCATTGTTCAAAGATTTCAACTGCAGCAAATGCAGGTCATTTTCTTAATGTATATATAGAGAGCAGAAATTAAAATTCTTATGATTGAGGAATAGCCTAAGATTTAACAAATTTAAAGTAACTCTCAAGTATATATGTCTTTTAAGTTTTAGAATTTCAAATATGGTAACTGCTAAAAAATATAATGATATATCTTGTGGAAAGCTTTCCATCAAGTGCTAATTCCTGCTTCCAAATACGCTTCTGTAATACTCAAACATCATCAGCAAATGCCCCTTGCTTTTGGTCCTCCTATCAATTGGTTTTGCTATTTATTATGCCACCTCATTTATGACAACAGTATTTTCACTCCTATTTTATAATTGCAATTGAAGTAGTACCTAGCATTAATCAGTCAAACATTGCTGTCTCCACAGTACAGTATGTCGTATCATATATCATTGTTACGGGTTTAGTAGGTCAAATGATCTTTGAATACTCCGTAGCTCACCATAATCATTGTTACATTAGAGACCCGTAATTATTAAAAGTTGAAAAACAAAAAACAAAAAGAAATTAATATTGATGGTAATTTTTCATCATATTCATGTTTTAAACTGAGAAGCTCTTCATCAATGACATTTTAAAAGCTCCTAATGGATTTATAATTTCTCGTAGAAAAATGAAAGTAAGTAAGAAGTCATTGCCAGAATGTATAGCTGCCACCGGGCAGTGTTAATGATATCACATGATAACGAGGATATAGTAATTAAGATTATATTTATTTTTGTTATTAATAGTTAAAAGTTCTTTCTTTATCATTTCCTATCTACCTTTCGGTGTAAGGTTTAATAGTTAATAGTATTGAATTAATTGAAGGCAAGCAAGTTGTCGTCTCACAATACCTATGTATGATAAATATATGGGGACCTGCCGAAGCCATTGACAGGCATAAAGGAAGCCACTTGTGCAGTCCATTCATGACTCTATAATTATAATAGATTAAGATAAAAGATATGTATAATAATAATAATAATAATAATAATAATAATAATAATAATACTGAACATTTATATCGTGCACAAATTCCCTGCTTGTAAGACTAAACGAATAAAATGAGTCATGATTTGACCAGTAACATAAATCGATGTTTCCGTTCCCAGCACTGGATATATAACTTAAGTTAGTCTAGTTGTCATAACTTAACCACACCAGGTCTACACAGCTTGGCAACTCATCATTCTTATATCATCCCTCTGCTGTGATAATCTGCTTGCTTTAAATTCCTCTCAAAATAATTTGTTAAAAATAAAAAAAACCAAACCACTTTAACTAAGGTCCAAAAGAATGACAGCATTTCACACTCATTGCTTCACAATGGCCGGCCATAGTCAGGTTTGGAATTAAAGAACTCTAAAGGGATTTTAAAAAATGCAAATATTCTCAGTCCTACATTTTGTAAATTTGAGGATATAGTTTGTTCAAAAGTGTGAGATGTACCCTGCTGAGTTACTAAGACGAAGACGTTCAGAAAAAGGATATATAGACTAGTCAATAATCAAAAGCTGAATTAAACTCCATATTATGCTTCTCTGCTCTTATATTCCGCATCAGCAGTTGTCATATTTTCTTAAAGTCAATCGTTGACATGCAATATTACCATCGAGCTGAAATCTGACCTACAAAACCATTTTTTGTGTGTGTGTGTGTTTAAAAAAACCAAAACAGACACAGTTAGCTAAATATTGTGATGGTAAATCTTATTTAATTTATAAGAGGGAGAGAGACGGGAGAAGGCTTTTCAAGGATTGATGAATATCATTGAACTATTTTAGTTTTAAACATTAAAACTACTAAACTCCATTGATAAACTAGAAAAACCAACACTCACCGACCATGATCTCTCTAATTGTCAGCCTAGTGAGTGGAAAATGAAATGGGGGGCACGATAAAATGATAATTTGATGAGAGATCAGGACAGATGTTTGTCAGATCTGTTGTCTGTGATGGCTTGAAAAAGTGCTGAGTAAAACGTATGTTCAAGGGCTTGAAATCAAAGTGAAAATCATTATCAGTATAAAAATAGAAAGTGTACAACTAGTGGTAACCTGGACATCATATCACTTTTATTAGTAAAAGGTCTTTTTAAGCCATGATATAAAGTTTTATGATTTTTACTTTTGTCATTTTAGATATATTAGACATCTATAACTATAATGTATCTATATATCAATTTTGAATCTATTTTTAATGTGGTTTTTCTTTTCTTTTCTTTCTTTCTTGCTTTATGATGCTAGTGTCATAGGGAATAAGTATTGTTGGTTAGAAAAAGTGCATTTTAAGATTAAGAAATGTTGCTACAACCAACCGGTGGTATGCAGAGTGAACCCAGCCAAATTTTCCTCTCACAATGTGGACATTTAGAATGACAATAGTGTACTGAATCACAACGTAACAATTTGATTTAATAATTTAATAATAATTTAATTTTTTAAGTTGTGAAATTGCCCTTGCAGACAGAATGATCCAATGTTGATACTAGTGATATTGATAAGTAAGATATATGTGTTAAACAGTGAAGAAGAAAAAAATCAATTGCAAGATCAAAATTTTTTATTTTTTTTGAGAAACAGTGTTTGCTGCCAACAATTTCAACTAATCACAAGATTTGTTTGCCATCACTACATTATATTACTGTAGCTATGCAACTCAAACATTGGAGGGTTTCGCATTGCGATTGTTCTATCAATTAGACATTTGAATAGTGTTATAAGATTAAACGCTCGTTAAATAGTTTTTTATATCATCATAAGCTTTATCAGATTGTAACATGACTGGTACTTCAATGTAAAAAGAGAAGAATAGAACGTTGGTACTTAAATATATAATGTAAAGAATAAAATGTATTTTAAATCATTCGAAAATTAGGTAAAATTTTGATGTCCTGATCATCATATCAAACATGAGACTGCAGGGTATTTGTTTTTTTCTTTCCCTCCCACCATAAACAGAGGTTTTATGTGGCCACATCACGTCAACTCAAACGGCTTGAATCCGTTTCACGGTCTCCGATTTACTCTCATTTCGGAGAATCGGTGACAGGGGCCACAACCGTCCGGGCATTTGGTCAGGAGGCTTGGTTTGTTCAGGAATCCCAGCGCAAGGTGGATGAAAACCAAGTCTGTTACTACCCAAGTATTGTGTCCAATAGGTAAGTACCTCTTGTTTAATGAGAAGGAAAAAGGGGGTTACGCTGTTGGTTTAATGATAGTGTTTTGCTTACTTTTACTTTGTCTTCCTCTTGTACTGGAGAGTGTTGTGGGTAGATGTAAGCATTTGAGAAATATGAAAAGTGAGTAAGTACAGCCTCAGAAACATATTACAAAACAGGTAAAAAAATGATCGGAACAAAAAAGTACTGCAAGCAGGTCACGTTGCACCAATGTTGTTCCTATGGGAAGGGGAAGGCGAGGAGCAAGAAAGAGATGAAGGGAGTGTGTGCCGAGTACTAAGGATTTGCGAATGAGGCAAAGACAAACCAACATTAAAATCTGAATCAAAACCAAGGTTCCCAGCTTCCACTTGTTTGCATGTTAGTTGTAGTACACAGCCACCGTCCAGTACCTCGATCTCACCCAGGGGGTGTCAAAAAACAAACAAACCCATGTTGTTTCAAGTTGAAGCGAAAAAAAACCATGAAACAACGAAAGTTTTGAGCTTCCACTTCTTCAGCTAAGTCCTGGAAACAGATGTAATGTTCTTGATGTCTCTTTTACAGGAATGCTATGTTCCTGTGGTTTTGCCCAAGGCATCCTTATTACAGGCTAGTTAGTTGAGATGTGTAGTATTTCATTAATGGCCCAGACTGATATGTAACAATTGGAACCATCTGCACTCAAGTCATAAAGCGGGGTCAATCGTATCCATAACACGATACATGCTAGCTATTACTATCACGGTGTCCAATTGCCTGCATTTAATTCATTCTACTTTATTTTCTTTACATTTTGCTGACTTTGGATTTATACAGAATGTGTTGCCCAATCTTTGTTTTTGATTTCATATATCCATCACACTTTGGAACTTGTTAATCTTTGTGCTGTGAACAATGGGAAGAAAGTGGTCTGTTTACAAATGTAGAACAGGTTGTAGTTGTAGTGATCAACTAACTGGCTGGTCAGAAATTTGCGGTTTACAAGTTTCCTGAGGAGAAACGTAGATTGTGGATCTCATGTTTGTCAAATATATTAACGATGGAGGACGTCACTGAAAACATGGGAATATGTGTCAAACATTGGCCTCAAAACTCTGAAATGGAAGGTAGCACTGGTACTGGTAGTGGTAGATACCTATTTCCAGCTCTTCCACCTATTTTATTTTTTATTTTTTACTATGAACGTCTCACCTTACAGCTATTCATACATACTCACTCTCTCTGTGTTTGTCTACCATATAGCTATTTATTTATCTATCTATCTATCTATCTATCTATCTATCTATCTATCTATCTATCTATCTATCTATCTATTTATCTATCT
>JARDUL010241742.1:0-16530 GCA_030265205.1 Dirona pellucida
TCATCATCATCATCATCATCATCATCATTATTATTATTATTATTATTATTATTATTATTATTATTATTATTATTGTTGTTATTATTGTAATATTCAATCCAGATGGCCAAATCAGAATCAGATCATCACATGGACATCACAGCCAGGTTTAGCACTGATGAATATGTGGTTCGTGACCCTGTAACGTTTAAGTCTTCAGACGCCTATGCTCTTCTTGCAACCTTGCAAGTCTATACTGAATTTTCTGTCAGCCTGCAACTGAAAACGACAGAGACAGATGGGCTTCTGTTGTACAATGCTGGAGAAGGGAGAGACTTTTTTGCCATGGAACTGTACCAGGGTTTCCTCTACTATGTCTACAACATGGGGGAAGGGGGTCAAAGGGTCAAGGCCAATATCAATAAACCAATCAATGACAACCAATGGCATGAGGCAAGTGTATTCACTATTCAAAGGTCATTTGACCTATCAAACCCTTAACCATGATATTGTATGGCATGGTATAATATAATATAATATAATATGATAAATGGTGTGGTATGGTATGGTATGATACTCTTTATGATATTGAAATGTTTTTTGGTCCCCTTTTTTCTTATTTTTTTTGAAGACATAAATTTTTTTCCTCTTAATCTTTAATTATTCTTTGTACCTAAATTTACCTAGTAGCTCTATATTTGATATAAGTAAGTAAAGTTTGTCATATATGTTGAATGTACATATAATATATATGTTGAAATTTCCCATAGAGCTTGTATTTTGAATTTGCCGTTAGCTATTTTTTAAACAGTGCATTATTTATTGAATAATGGCTTATGATTGAGAACGAAAGACACATTATAGCCTGAACATTTTGACTGTATCAATATCTTAATTTGAACTTATGAGTTAAGTTAGATTTGATTAAGTCTGAAGAGGAGGAGTTTTATAGGACCTGTCTAAGTATCAACTTTAAAATAATAAAAAATAAGATGATATACGATGGTATATGATGTATTGATTTTAATTTAGCTTCTAATGTGTGTATCATGTTTTGATAGACATGAAATAACAGTAAAGGACTAGTTTGAAAATAATATTTTTCTTACAAAAATTTCACATTTTATCTTCAGATTCGACTTCTAAGAACTAACACATTCAAACAACTGCTCCGTGTGGATGCCAATACACCAACTGAAGATGATCTGTCTGGGAATAAAAACTTTTTATTTGATTTGAACGGTCCTTTATACATAGGAGGGGTGAGGAAAACTATGTACCCATCCCTGCCCAAACTGATCCAATCTAGACAAGGTTTTGTGGGCTGCCTCGGATCTCTAGACCTCAACGGATACCTACCCAATCTTCTCAAAGAAGCCAGCCCCATTCACCCGTCCGTGGGAGACGGATGTAAAGGTTAGCAGCTGGCCATATCTCTTATCAAACCATTTTTGTTAGATTTATGTTTATCGTCTTGACAGTCAACAGATCTGTGCTTTTAGCAGCGTTGTCCTTGTCAAAAAATGATATCTGCGTCTATTAGACAGTGTGTGGCGTATTAAGCGTTGACTTTTCCATTGCTGTCCCGGATCAAATGTGCCACTGTAAAGCGCTTACAGTATGGTGATGATCGTGGATAAGCGCTTTTATTTATGTGCCATTCAACAAGTATGTATCATATCTCTTTATCTATCTTTCTGTTAATCTTCTGTTTGTGTCTGCCTTTCTGTTTGTATGTTTGTCTGTCTATCTTTGCGACTGTCTGTTTTCTGGTGTAAATCTGTCTCTCTTTCTTCTATAAGATAAGATAGTTTTTGTTTATTTAGCCTTTTTTATGTTTCAGTCTGTTTTGTTTGTCTGTTTGTCTGTTAGCCGATCTATTTGTCTGTCTATCTGTCCATTCATCTTTTACCAAAATTTCATCTCCAGGACCGTTGAAAAAATGTGTCAATGATTCTTGTGCCCATCAAGGCCGCTGTATGCAAAAGTGGATGTCGTACAGTTGCAATTGTGATATGACCTCGTACTCCGGAACGATATGTCAGGACGGTAAGTGGAATACATGCAGATATCCATTTTCCTTTCAAAGGTACATTTAACCATCACCCTGTCACTACATTTATTTTTTATTAAAGACCCAGTTGACTTTGACATACAATTCGAGCCCTGGATCACCCACTCATCCAGGATCTTTACCAGCATGTCTGCACTGGGTGCCTTGAAATTGTCAAATTGGGTCTAGGTTTGCGACTCAATGATTTAAGAAACACCATTACTTTTGAAATTTGAATTCAATGATTATATTAGTCAAAGTTTATGTTTTCTTCTTTGCAAGTGTGAGTATTATCTTTCTTGCAATGTCGTTGAAGTGGGGAAATATTAGCTATTATTTTTCTTACTGTTGTCATATACAGAGAGTATTTCCTACAAGTTTGGGCCAGACCGAGGCCTCATGACCTTCACCTACCCCGAAGAAGGTGAAGGTTCGTCCACAAACTCAGAGAGTATGGCTTTTGGCTTTAGGACCTTCCAGGAGAATGCTGTATTACTCAGAATGGACAGCACAACTTATGACGATTTCATACAACTTGAGCTGGTAAAAGGATTTAGCGATGATTCACGTTTTGCTAATAACTGATTTTAGCCATAACCTGCCGTTATACAGAACTTTTTTTTTTTTTTTAAGCAACACGTAGCATCATGTGGTTTAAAAATTCTTGAAAGGCAATCAAGCGATGCTTGTCAGGTCACATACAATCACAGATGGGAACAATCTCTCCAATAACATAATCAGCAGTTTGTCTTTGGATGCATTTATAAATTCACTAAGTTAGATTAAATGTGTTGTACGATGCCAATGTGTATTTCTCTATGGAACGTATCTGCAATAATAGCAGTCATGCCTTTTTGCATCTCTGAAAGAAGAGGAAGAAAAAAATCTATTTATAATGATAAAAAAATAAAGAACGAACTTGACAGTTTTTAATCAGATCTTCAACTGATTACTTTATTCCAATTTATGTTCCATTGTTATTTACATGATTATGACTGGAGACCCCCTCTGAGTAGTCTGTAGGTAGATGCCATCTTCCAATGAGGGTCTCAGTTTAAATTTGATGCTTGTGGAAAATGAACATGTTCATATTATCCTATTTGCTTTAAACTTGTATTTTTTTAGATTCATGTACTTTTTAACATTCTTATAAAAATTTCAATTCTGATTTTTATCTAATTCTCATTTTTATTTCTGATCTTTGGCTAATTCTATTCTGATTTTTCTCTGATTGTATTCAAATTTTTATCTAATGCAATTGTGATTTGCATTTAATTCTATTCTGATTTTTGACAAATGCAATTCTGATTTTTATCTATATAGGAGGGACGGGACTCTGGGCAGGGCAGAACACAGGACAACTTGGCACTAGCAGCTTGGTTTGGTTCGTCAGACAGTGTCAATTAATTCTAACTGACCAAACACGGTTTTTGATCAGTTAGAATTAATCACCACTGTCTGACGAACAAAACCAAGCTGCTTATGCCAAGTTGTCCGGTACCCTGTCTTGTCCGAAGTCCTGTCCCTCCATTATAATTCTATTCTGATTTGTATCTACAATGCAATTATTCCTCAGGCTGAGGGTAAAATATTTGTGACCTATAACATGGGATCAATGGATCATCCTTTGGGGAATTTCTTCCAAAAACTCAATGATGGGAAATATCACGTTGTTCGGTTTACGAGGGACGGCCCAAATTCCATGCTACAGATTGACTTTGGTCGACCGCTGACCAAATATCCTACAGGTAAGATTACTGGGTGTTTGGAGTGCATGTTGCATCCGTCTGTAATTGTGTTAATGTGAGTATTTCTCAGCTATAATATAAATAAATTAGGTACATTTTAAAGGCAGAGGATAAGTTAAATACTTTTTATTTCAGCATATCAAAATTTCGTTATAAAGCTATTGTAAATTGAAAACTAACACTTGGAAACTGACGACATAAGATCAAAATCCATTAAGGTTCTATAGTGTAAAAAAGATTGATCAGATACCAATTGATTCATAAATATGAGTTGGTATTTTGCCTATTATGTAACCCATCAGGTCTTTAAGTAATGGTTTGTGAAACAAAGTTAAATCCTGGAATTATATCAAAAGAGACATTTTTTTGTGAGTGTGTGTTATCCTTGCTTGTTGACTTAACTAAAACCCTTCCTTCCTTACTTTCAACGTTTCTTATTTCTTCATTTCTTTTTCTTCTCCTTTCTTACAATCTGGCTACATTTCATATCCTCAATTTCATCTGTCTCTTTCTTTCACACGAGTGTGTGGGCTTTCTCACTCCCTATAATATCCTGTGTGTCACCACCCTCTGCCTTTCAATGAGAGTCTTTGCACTCCTCTGCATTTCTCGCTCCATATTAATCTCCTTTGTCATCACCCACTATTTATGGATGGCTGCTTGACAACCGTTCCTGTATCAATCAGAGTTTGAATTTTATACGGTATATGAAAAGGTTGACAGAAATACAGACTCATGCCCAAGCACATTAACATACACATAGAATTATTGGATGAGAAGAAAGACAGACTGATGGATAGACATAAGTGTTAGATAGACAAATGTAGACGCAGAGGCGGTTTAAGGAAGAGAAGTTGAATGAATTAAGAAGTGTTCCACTAAGCACAATAACAAGAAAGGGAAGCCAGTTTTCAAGTAACGTGTTTGCATATCATGTTATTCGAGATAATATCTCTCTTCTTTATATTATTTCATTGTGATTAAAGTTTTTAATCATTTTATCTTTTTTCCAAATGCAAACCATGGAGATACATTGTTATTTTCTATTGTTGTTATGATTTGTCTATTTCTGGCATGATGCAGCTCTATAATAGTATATCATTAATGTGTCAATGTCATTTTACAGAAGCATAAAAACAACCAAACAACGAAATGCACAGATAATGTTATCTTTTATCAAACCCGTTTAGAACCATTTGTGAAATGCATTATAATATAGTCTTACTTCTATTCATGTCGCATTGATTTTGCAATGTTATGATACAAATTCAAAATGAAAATTATCATTATTATTATTGCTGAACATTTTGCAGAAATTCTTTGATGTACAAATTATTTTTTGAAGATTGTTTTTGTAATGTAATGGATTGGCAGGAAAGTTCCATTTTAACTAACGGTGTCAAACTGTAATTATTGTGAATCCCAATTAACAAATGTAATGTCATCTTAGTGCTGGAAGTATATATATATATATGTTAGTTACGGTGATTCCACACTAACGAAGATCAAAACCTCTCTCCCCACTGGGCCTTTTCACATTGTATCATACAAATCATTTCCCAGTTACGACACCAAAGTCGTAACGCGATATATTGCACCTATGCTTTACATTGCATCATAGGGGATCAAAGGGGAGACATTGATGCATGGGTAACTCAGTACTGACGTACTTACTAAATCCTCTTGGTGCTGTGGGGCACATAAAGTATCAGTTCCAGTCAGACGCTGCTGACAGTTGGCTGCTTGTGAGCTGATGGTCTCCCATGTCTGGCCTGCCTATTCAGGCAACTCATTAGTTCCATTATAAAAACTTGCCTAAGCTTGTTCCTTTGAGACTATGAATGGTCAGTCATTACAGAAGGAGGCTGTTGATTGATGTGAATCATAGTTATTTGTGTAAATATAATAAAATGCCTTTAATTTGTCAACAAGGGCACTTTGCCATTAGTGCATAATTCGAAAGAAGACCAAAATAACCCAAGCATCTGTCGCAATGCAGCGATACAAAGTAGGGTCAGGCTGGACACACTTAAGTATTTTTCAAAATCCCATCAAACTTTCAATCAGAGAAAGTTGGGGATTTTTTATATTTGTCGTCAGATATAATTTTGTGACCCAGGTGATTATTGAGAAATTGTGGAGATGTAAGATTGTTTGCTTGCTCAACTTCGTTGATTTCGTGTGTGAGAAAAGCAGATAAATGTCCTTTAGGATTTAAAAAAACAATTGTGACATATCGTTTATGACACGGAGGTGTGATGGCCTACTTGCTCATGGCGAAGGTTGTGGGTTTGAATCCTATGCCAGTCACTTTGTTGATTTTCTTTGGCAATAAACTTTACTCCAATTGCCTCCCTTGATGCAAGTGTAGTAGAAATGGTTCCAGCTTACAGCTGGGGAAGTAATTTGCAATAGACCAGCTTCCTATCTAGATGGGTGACATACTGTCACTCTGCCCGCTTCAAGCTACGGAAACTGGGATAGGCACTGGCTCTATAGGCCTCAAGGCTCTTAAGGACTTATTGTTTATAAATGACATGCAGCATTTATTCTTTGAACTTTTTATTTGGCAATAATGATAATGGGATAATCGAGGGAAAGATTTGGGAAGGCACCCTTTGAAATGCAAACAATCTGTTCACAAAAATGTAAACGATTGCAAGTGCAGGTTTAGTCTTAGAGTCATTTACAGTCCATTAGGCACTGCATGGTCAATGTGAAGGGGTGACAAATAAAACATACAGCATTAATAGGGATCAACCTTTGCTCTTAGAAACAACTAAAAATGTCATCAGTTTTGAGAGAAGATGCAGGTTTACAAATCATATAAATGAAAAAACATTGCAGTTTCCAGCCATCAGTTACATGATCTCTGTTGTTTATCGAGTCCCCTTGATAACTCAGAAAGCAGAAAATGTAGGGGCCAGCCATATGTTACGCTCTGAAGGGTGCAAATGACAAATGGAAGGAAATCCAAATGTCATTAAGGATTACACCACTCATCACCTACCAAATGGCTTGAAAGAATCAGCATCATGAATATAAGGCAAGCAGGTGATGAGCCCACCGTGTATGATCTCTGATTGGAGACTCATGAATTTCACAAATATTGTCTGACTTTGAAGTGCTTTAGTTGTGGTAGGGATAGGATGAAGTTGACAAGAAGCTGTTGACGAAACCAGAATACATGTCAGGAATTATCGTCCCACACTTTTTGCAAAATTGTCAACAATAATGAAACCCTTTGTATAATGATTTGCGAAAAGTTGTAGACGCACATGTAATGTCTGGATATATGATTTTTTAATTTGTGATTATGCTTCATTTTGATAATTTCTCTGCAAGTATGAGTATCAATGAAAATTTGTTGATTTTGAAATCCTACTGCATTTTTATTTCTATAGAAAAATCAAAGTATGTTAAAATGTTGCTTGAGATTATGTTAGCAAGTGAATGGCGACAGAATAGAATTCAAAGACAAAGCATTTTGATAAACCAAATTTCTGTGTTGTATGAAAGTTACAAAATCTTTTTGTTCCTTTTGGTTTTAGACTTTATCTTTATTTTATTTTTTTCAAAGTAGCAACTGAATTGAAAACAGGACCAAAGTGATCGCAAATTGCAAGAAAGTTGTCAATATATGTAATGTCCTTTTCTACACTTCTTAGGTTAGATCAAAGGTAGATATTTGTGTTCAATTTGTGGATAAAACTTTTATTAGCCTACCTCACAAATGTGACATTTAATACCTGACAAATCCTTTACAAGAAAATTTTAATTAATTTACTCCTAGGAGGTCTTAGTGTCAGATATTACAAAAGCAGATCAAGGGAAATCATAATATGCAGTATAACTGGTTAAACTTATCTAGTAGAAAATAATTACACCCAGTGTAGTTTTCTTGAAAGAATTTGTGCAGAAATAATGATTTGATGTATTATTCCTTTTTGTTTTTCAAGTCTGTCAAAGGATAAAATGTCTTTTTACTTGAAATGCTCTAATTTCGTATGTTGATTTAATGCTTAGATTATATTTTAGGGGTTGAACTTGTTGAATACATCTTTCTTGCACAAAGTGTCAAATAGAGATGTATTATATGAAAGAATTCATCATCATTCATAATTTGAAAAAAATGTTCTGAATTATTCAATTGTAAAAGCTCATTGTCTTTTCACATGTAAATACTACAATGCGTTTGGAAATCAATGAATTATGTCAATGATTTCATCATTATATTTTTATGAGTATGAAAATTTGATACCAAGATAACAAGTCTTAACGAACTTGTAGAAATCAAAGTTTCAATGCTGATAATCAAAATTTAACATTCCTTCTAATCATTTATAAATGATGAAACATGGCCATAGGCATGTTTCTACATGTAAATTGATATACTCAAACATGATTGAAAAGACATGAGCTTCAATATTATAGTTGCTTTGTTGAGGGATGGAACTAGAAAATCAATTATTTACAATGAAGCATTTCTCTAATGACATGATCTGATTTCAGGCACATTTTTAGAATTATGCTTTGAACGTTTAGGCTTCAGTTACATCCAAATCATTAAAATCTGCTTCTCCAATGTTGTAATGTCGACCCTAAATGAAGACAAAAAGAAACGAAAACTAATGGATTGAACTGTTGAGCTGTGGATGGATAACAAAACGTTCACTCTGCTTTAGTGTTCTTATTAGCAGGCTACTCCGGCTGAACAGTGTTCTTATTAGCAGGCTACTCCGGCTGAATAGCGTTCTTATTAGCAGGCTACTCCGGCTGAATAGCGTTCTTATTAGCAGGCTACTCCGTCTGAACAGTGTTCTTATTAGCAGGCTACTCCGGCTGAACAGTGTTCTTATTAGCAGGCTACTCCGGCTGAACAGTGTTCTTATTAGCAGGCTACTCCGGCTGAATAGTGTTCTTATTAGCAGGCTACTCCGGCTGAACAGTGTTCTTATTAGCAGGCTACTCCGGCTGAACAGTGTTCTTATTAGCAGGCTACTCCAGCTGAACAGTGTTCTTATTAGCAGGCTACTCCGGCTGAATAGCGTTCTTATTAGCAGGCTATTACGGCTGAATAGTGTTCTTATTAGCAGGCTACTCCGGCTGAATTTAAGCCAGGCTTGAGACCCGTCACCAGCCATGCAATTACTGCCTGTCATTTGGAAACAGCAGTAATAGCAAAGGGTTAGGCCTAATGTCTGTGAACAGCTCCCAGCTGTTCTCTAAATTTCTAGTTATTTCCCCCCATACCCATAGAGCCAAGCAAGCACAATTACTCAGCTGAAATACTCTCTAAATGTGCGTTATTTGAAGAACAATTTCCAGGTATATATTGGTGCTCTAGTTCCATCCTTGTTTGTCCTTGTGTGTTGATGATGTTCTCATGCTAACGCTGCCTCTTCTTGTACCCAAGTCTTTTCCTTTGATGAGGAGGAAAATGCATCAATACTCCGACAAGGTATTATAGGGCCCGGTGGTAGCAACTTTTTTGCTATTTTCTTCCACATGCATTACTTTCTTCACTTTTTTTTAAACACACAATATCATTACCTATATCAATAGTCTTCATGTCAAACTGCAAATGTAAGTGATGCTTATATGGTGCCTGTCACTATCACTTCATCAAATTATAAAAATTAAACCAGTGAGAGAAAAATGATAATGACGGCAGTCTCTTATCTTTTATGACGTATATTTCATTGCTATATGTACATATTACTATTACTTTTGGAAAAAATTTAAGTATTCCTTTTTTTTAATGTATTATGATAATTTTACTGTTCACTTCTTATGGTCAAGCCATAATCATACCCAGCTTTCACACAAGTATTCCAATATACTATACTCACTCTATTCGCCTGTCCCTCACAAAATATATATATATTTAAAGAAAACAATTCATAATGTTGTCATTACAAAAAGGACTAGCTTTGCCAATTAGATGATTATGAAGTCAAAATATTTTGGTAAAGCAAAGCTCATTTTAAGACGCAGAATTTCGTCACATCCAAAATATTAATTTCATTTCATCATCAGATGTCTGATTTCGATGCTAAAATCTGTGTGAATGGTGTTATACTGAGCCATTTCAGATATCTCAAAACTCTGTATTTTAAAGGCCATCTCTATATACATCAAAGCATTTATGAACTGTAATTCATAATATATTACTGGACTAGCAATGTTTTTAACTGTTCTCTCTTGTTTCATTTGGTAATGAAAGGAGATGGGATAAAAATGAATTGGCTTATTTTAAGTTTATTTTGCATGAGAGATTTATATATTGATGATTTTTTACAATATATATAAATATGTATATCTATATATACACTCACATAATCGTCTATAACATTCCAAAACAGTTCATCATAATTGATTCGTTTGTCTGAATTTTATGAGATTTGAAGATGATTACCTGGATAGAAATGTGAAATAATTTAGAAATTAACAGTGCTCGCGATACACTGTCAATGCATTCATTGCTAATTAAAGTTTTAAATGTTTTATCACCAAAATAGAAACATAGAAAATATATATGCTTATAAACAGAAACGTCTTTTAAAAAGTGAAAGAAGTAGGGGTATGAATGAACATCTTAATATTGGCCGATCTGAACATAAATGATAGTGTTACTATTTCTTATATCTTGTTTCCAGTCTTGAAATCTCAATATATTGATATAAATTACCAGAATATAGGTACTTATGTTGTTCAAATCACATGAATTAATTACTTTTGTTCCATTTTCCACAGGCTATCAAGCGCACACCTTCAACAACCAAGCCTTCATACGCATAGGAGGAAGAACGGCTGATGACGGTAGCATCATCGACAACTTTGAAGGATCGATGTCTGGTAAGTGGAAATGTACAAAATTTGATGGTATATTTTGAATGCATTGAGAAGTGAATGCATTGAGAAGTGAATGCATTGAGAAGTGAATCCATTGAGAAGTGAATGCATTGAGAAGTGAATGCATTGAGAAGTGAATGCATTGAGAACTGAATGCATTGAGAAGTGAATGCATTGAGAAGTGAATGCATTGAGAACTGAATGCATTGAGAACTGAATGCATTGAGAACTGAATCGTTGTGGGTAGATTGTTTATTCAAATCTGATTATATTTACCACCTTGCATTAGCAAACTTTTAACAAATCTTATATCTACAGTGTTTGAATAATGTCGCAGACTTGTGAAAATACACGAGACATGGTCTGCAAGCTTATCATTGACTTAATCTCTTCATTGTTAACAATTGACGAGTAATCACAGAGTTTCTTTTCATTGATAATCCGCCTATGGAGAAAATTACCAGTAGACATCGTTGAGGCTGCCACTTTGGATAAATTCAAAATAGCCTTGCATTCAGCCAACTTTTAACTTACGATTTATGTAATGTGTTTGAATAATATTTCAGACTTATGAAAATATGCGAGACATGGTCCGCAAGTAAAGAGAAGAAGAGAAGAAAGAGAAATACAGAGGTTACAGTATTGACTATCACAAAGCTAGAAATAGAGTTCATTCATCAACAACCTAATAGATATTAACAAACTTGATGTCTCATTTCTATGTTTTCCAATAAAACATAAATTTTTCTTCTAGGTCTCGTTGTCAACGGAATTCATATTTTTACCAAAGCCAATGAAAATGACCCACGTATACACTTGACAGGAAATGTTCAACTCAGTTATTCACCAAGAGCACAGATGTAAGTATTTCTTTCTTCAAACTTAGCTGTGCAAAATACAATTGTAAAATATAAATTGATAATTTCACTCTATGTTTAAACATAAAGAATTTTTGTTTTGTGTCACTGAATATTTGACAGTAGATGCATGAATTTTTGTCTCAATATGAATAGAAGGATAAAAGACATGTGAATTTGCTTTCACGTTTAGTGAGGTTTTCTGGCCATTCACATAATGTTTGATAAAAACTGCTTGAAACTGGACTTCAAGCAAAAGATTGAAAAATACCATAAAGGAAATTATGGGGTATAGATACCTACATAATATTCATATACGTATTTTGACATTTGAAATTAAAACAGTAGAATGGACTTTGTTTATTTCCAGGCCGATTGTGTTGGTGGAGGATTTAAGAGAAAAGATGCAGTCAACAGAAGGGGTAAGTTGATCTAATGAAAAACAGTAAGGTTGTAGTGCTTGGTTCTTTTTGGTTTCAATTTTATGTTGTGTGGATTTACCAAAAAAAATATTTGTGGATTTACAAAGTATTTCATAGACGAATTTAGATCCCCTCCTGTAATATGACGTTAAATCGACAATTTCTGAAAGCAAGAGCAGCCTGCCAATTTGACTTTTATACAAAGGTAAGTGGCAAATCTGTCATTGAAAAAATTATTTGTTTGTTCACTTGTGATTTAGGGTTGAATTTTTTTTTAAATAAAAAAAAGAGAGTAAAAATAAGAAAAAAGATTTTTTAAAAAGCTTTTTGGGCTGTATTCAGTTTTTATACAATTTAAAATGAAATTATTTTTTTTCGAAAATGTTAAAAGCTCATCTGCTTACTCTTAATCTTTTGTCATTTATAATTCAGCTATATTGTCATCATGTTTCGCATATGTCTTTTTCCTCGTTTATGTTTTGAGGGGTAATGTTAATATTCATATTGACAACTTCTATCTCAGACTTTAGTTGCTTTTTCAGTTGCCAAATCATTAACAACACAGCTGAGATGTATACTGGATTTTGAAACAAACATCACATAAATGAGAAAAGATGAAAGTAGAAAAATGTAAGGAAAAGTGTCCCTTGGCAGTAAGAGCTTTCCAGAATTGATACAGAATGTAAGCCTTAAATTTTAAAAACTCTTTTACTCTTTTATTGTTTTCTGACCTGTCCTCCTGTTAAGTCTGGTATCACCATCTTTTTTCTTCTTTTTGACCCAGAGAGTAACGCCCCTTGACTTAAGGCTTCCAAAACATTTTCAATGGAATAAACTCCAGACCAAAGCTTCTAGTTTATCCTTAGTCCCAACTTCAACGGTAGTGCCCAGAAATGAGATCAAAGACAAAAATTTCTCTCCTGTACGACATAAGTTATCTGGAAGGATAAGGCGCGAACCCAAAGAACAAAAATTTTCTAGATTTTCCAAAGCTGACAGGACAGAATATGTTCTTCCTCCACCTGAGAGCTCTACATCAGGAACAACTGAAGAAACTGAAGATACGTGGAATTTTATTCAAGAGATTTTGGCAGAGGGTCTTTCAAAAATTCCTTCTTTTAATGACAAAAAAGCAGATACATCAACTGTGAGGACAACACCAACAGATTCCCCATCAGGAACAAGACAAGAAGAAATTCCAGACTGTGATTCATGTATTCCTTTAGCGTTAACAAAGAAGCCAATGAATGATGAGGAAAAAAATGATAACAGATTTGATGATCGACAATTGATAGATGACTTTCCACAAACTGATGATCTTTGGAACGATCCAGTAGACGAAGAATTAGATAATGACAATATCAGGGATGACGACGGCTATGATGAAGATGAGAGTGAATATAAGATGAATGAGTATCTTTCGAAAAGGGGAAAGAAGAGAGCAAATAATGACAACTATCGCGTTGATGACGTTGACAGTGATTATGATTATGAGCATGAATTAAGTGGTAGTGAAGGAAGTGGACAAGAAGAGGAGCCACGGCATGCAAACCAATCCCGTTGGCCAAAGGAAACAACTACCATCCATTTACCGCATAAAACCCAGACACAGCACCAGTCTTCTCATCAGTTTGCTGCTTCACACCAACAGCAAGAGAATTGGGATTACTACAAAGGGGTACGGTGATCTACCACTTTACTGCCTAGTTCTTTGTCAAGCTTTTTTTGCACCTATTTCCTGTATCCGCTTGATTCTGTTTTACTTCAGAAAACACTGTAGAGCAGGGCTATTCAATTATAGTTTCCCAGGAGGCCGGTATTATCCTCTGTGCTATTATTACTCTCGTTCTGTACGCACAGGACTCAGACAGGATAGGGCTGTATTGTATTTTCAATAATTTCAGCAGATCGGTCATACTTGATAGGAGGGCAAGAGTCGGACTCAATTGAATAGGCCTGCTGTAGAGGAAAACAAATCTTTGTGATTGTAAAGTTTCTTCACATCAACCCTAATTTGTATTTTATTTTTTTAATCAAGGACCAGCTATATTATAGTATTTTATGTTTTTTCCCCTCTGTCATTTCTCTTATCTAATGTTAAGGTCTTGAGAAAATATTTTCCATGATATTCTTTTCATCATATTTTATCTTATGTAAAAAGATAGATCTTCTAATAAGATAAATTGTGAAGTGCATGTTTAGCAATCAGAAAATGCATTCTATAATTTTTGTATACCCACTAAGTTAAAAACTCTACATACTGTATATATATATACATACTGGAGATATTACATTTTGATATTTATAGGTACATTAGCTTTTTAACTGAGTATATTTAGTTTTCGACATGATTAACAAGTAATAAGACTTTTCACTGTGAAATTTACAGTTGGAGTCAATTGGAATAGGTGACTTATAATTATCTTTTCAAACACAGCTAACAGAAATACGAAATTGAGAATATAATAGGAATATATTTAGTAGAGATACTTACTACGCACCTTACAGTTTTCATAGGCTTGACAGCTTTAACTGTGAATAGAAACCACTATTGTAGATTTTCCTTTCCTAAGTTTGTGAATATGGTTTTACTTATTGTGTACTTGATTGATTTTATTGCATTATTTGTAACTTGAAGCTGAGCTTGATATTAAAAGTCATTTTTAGCCCTAGATTGCGTTTTGTTTTGTTATTTTTTCTTTGTCCCACTTTTGAATCTGTGTCCTTTGTGTTCCAATATTGTGATTTCCTATCTTATGTGTTTGTGGAGATGAAAAATGGATCGAACGTTTTTTGCATGGTAGAAGATATGAATTTTAGATCATTAATCGATGAACAAAAAAAAGATCATCTATTGACTGAAAAAGTAAGCTAATTTATAATGAATTCCAATATAGCTAGATGTCTTAAATTGTTCTATTTTGGATAAAAGTTTGAAAAGTTTAGAAATAATCATTCATTTTAAGAAGAGTAGTTTAAAATGTGATTGCTTCATTATGTTTTTTTTCCTGTTGTGTGTTTCTTTTTTGTATAGCATGTTTCCTTTGAGGATTATAGAACTATATATCTAGCTACATTATTGAATATTTATATTGTTAACAATTATCTAAACTAGATATTAGTGATGGAAAGTTTTGGTCTTAACAAAAACCAATTAAGAAAGAAAAAAATCACTTTTTTTTTCTTTTTCTTTTCTTTTTATATATATTTTTGTTGTTGCTATTCCTCCCAAATTTGTTCTGAAAATTTGAAGAAACATTGGTTTAATTGAATCTTTTGGAAGCATGTAATATAAATTTAGCCTATGAAATCAGCTTAAGTAAGATGCAAATGATCATATAAGCACACGTAACAGGGTTGGACTGAGAAAAAATGCTAATGTTGTGCGTGAAACCTCCGTTCAACAAAATGTGATGTATTTTACATTCTCAAATTGAAAATTCTTATTTGTGTTTGCTGTGTGATCCCCTTGTTATGAAGTGAATCCAGTTTTCAGTAAGCATATTAATGTAATATTGCAAACGAGACAGGCTAAAAGTAACTTGCATACATATTGTCACTTATATGTAGTGATATGTAAACGTGGAGAGTTTCTCAGTGATAACGGAAAGGAAATGATTTAGAACTACCCACTATGGACATAATAAGCATGTATGTGTATTTACTGTATTCAAACTGTCACTCAGGGTAAATTTGGGGCAGGCAAGAAATACGGGTATCAGAGCTAATAGTTTTGTTATTTCTATTTTTAAAATGAAAACAGAATACAGACCAAAAAAAAATGGAACCAAAGTGAATTGGAACTTTAAGATATGATTTGTGTTGAGTTTATATGAAACCAATCTCACTCCAGTCTAAACACTTAAAGTTCAAATTTTTTTGTTCTAATCATGAGAGTTGATTAACCTGTTTCTGCTATGATAAGTATGGGAAAAGAATTAGGTTTTGATTTTAATGCTGATTCTAAAGTGAATAGACGAGTGAATTGATATTTGATATCTTTCGTCAAATGCATCCATTCTTGCAATTTGAATAGATTCAATCCGTTGTGTATTCCAGCAAACCACGCCACGGGAAGGAGTGACTGATGACATCATTTACGCCGGTTCTGGATGTCAGTATGACGATGAGGATGACTGTATAAATGTTGAATCTGGCAGCACAGACGAAATCATCACACCTGTCATCTTCCTTAAAACAACGACTGCTCTCCCAACAACAACCACCACAACTACAACAACTACCACCACTACCACTCATAGGTAATGTACAATTATCTAGGGCTGTATACACAGACCATAAGTTAACTGTTACCATATTTTGACCCACTCGAATTGCATTGAATTCTGCTCAGAACAAAACGTAATCATATAGTCATTCTCAGCCTGCTCACATGTCTTATCGGTTAATGTAAAGTCTGTGTATGGCCCCTGGAATATGAGACAAAAAAGAATGATATGATGGCTTTTCTTATTGCTGCTCCTTGCAAAAGACTGTTTACAAATTTTTCACACTCGACTCAGGTGTGAATGAGTACTAAGCTACACACAGAAAAAGCTGCTCTGCTGTATGCTGCCATGAGAGTTGAGAAGCATATTGAATGACACAGCCTGCAA
>JARDUL010241961.1:0-16524 GCA_030265205.1 Dirona pellucida
GGTGATGAGCCCACTGCGTCCAAATACCTTTACCAGTAAATTGGACAACAATGTACCATGAGGTCCATGCATTTTACAGATAAACACTTTGCTGTTACCCCAGTGGTTGCTACTCAGCTATAGGAGAACTGAGAGCTGCCACCTGGGCAACAGTTTAAAGTTTAAAATGTACATGAGTGAAATGTACATGTGCCTGTAATTTGCAACGGGCCAAGTTATTAAGTTGATTACATGCAATTGGTGTCTTCGGTTGTAAGCAGCGTTGTCCTTGATGAAAAACTTTCTTGAAAAGAAAAAAGACCGATATAATCCAAGTAATGCCAGCAATGAAGGCAATAGCAGTTACCTTTCTTGCCCAACAAAAAAACATAAAAAAAACAATACCAAAAGCGAGACTCAAACCCCTGCCATTGGCGTGGTTAGTTGTCTTAATCTCTCTGCCATAGCATCCCCTAACATACCGACACACATAGAATGACTACACATGATTGCTTATTTAGCTTAAAGTTTGCATTAAGTCAGGCAATGAATGACGCTGTAAACATATAAACAATGTCAGTAATATCGACAATTTGTTTGTAATACACCTAGTTGATATTACAAACCCTGCCACATGCATTGTAAAATACATGCATCAAGATTTGCAACAGGACAAGTTATTTAATATCAATAATAATAATAATAATAATAATAATAATAATAATAATAATAGTGTATATTTATATAGCGCTTATTCACAATCTTCACCATGCTCTAAGCTCTTACAGTAGCACATTTGCCCCGGGAAAGCAACGGAACACTCAACACTTAATACGCCATACGCAGCCTGTTAGGCGCGAATACAATGTTTTGGACAAGGAGAAACGCTGCTTACAACCGAGGGGACCTCTGAATTTAATGTCCGTCTCCGATAGGATGAGGTAAGCAGGGCAAAGTGTCTTACCCAAGGACACAAGCGCCGGTGAGCCAATGCATTTCATTATGTTGTTTTTTTCACTTTTGTTTTTTTAATCTATTTTTTATTTATTTTGCTGATTATTTGCAATGGTGTCTTCCCTGCTAGTTGACTTTCCTCTTAAGGTTGACCTCCTCCCTCTCACCTGCATCAGGGCAAAGTAGGCGTCTAGAATGTCCTCCAGCCCAGAGTGCTCCCTCCCAAACAGTTGTGGCTGCAGCAGCTCCAGCAGCCCCAGTACGTGTGTGAAGAGTAGCAAGCGGTTGGTGTGTCGCAACTCGGGGAACGAGAACTGGGTTTGGCCAGCCAGCAGGGAGGAAATGAGGGGCAGTTGTCTGAAAGATAGGGCGGAGGGAGTGCGTGGGGGGGTGGGGTGGGGGGTGGTGTTAAAGCAGGAAATAACAATCACTGAGGTATGAAAACAAAACAAATGATACACTTGAAAAAAGTTGCCCTAATCCGCTTTACTGGTTTGAAATATTATTATATACAGAAAACTTACTTTCATTTTGAAATTCCAGACTAACGCAGTGGGGTCATCACCTGCTTGTCTTTAATTTATGATGCAGAGTCTTTCTAGCCATGTGTAAGGTAATGAGTGGTGTTAGTCCTCATTGTCATTTGGATTTACTTCCATTTGTCATGTATACCCTTCAGAGCTTGACACATGGCTGGCTCCTACACAGCTTCCTTTGTGGTATAAAGGGGGCTCGATAAACAACAATTCCAGACTAGATTTTTTAATGCAAATTTAATGCCTCTAATTCTACTTGGCTAAACATACTTCAGATTCAGATATCCAAATCGTCTTGTCTATTTCAACATTTTGCCTTTTATTGAAAAGTAATTATTGCATAAAGTGCATGCAACCAATTTAAAAATAATTCTAAAATTATAACTTTAAAAGACAATGACTTTCTCTGAGTATCAAAGTGATTCGTATTTTTTCAACTTTTCTATAGAGTTGATGACATAATTTTCTGTGTGTGGCGATTCCGTGGACCTACCTCTACCCCTCTCTCTCTCTCTCTTTCTCTCTCTCGCGCTCTCTCTCTCTCGCTCTCTCTCTCTCTCTCTGTACTCTACCTGAGGAAAATGGTGGGGTGGTGGGCCGCCAATTTACGGCAGGCAATGTTGGCGTCGAACATGGTGCCCTTGTCCGACTGTGTCCTGGTCTTGAGTTTGCCCAGGCTTGATATCATACGATGTGAGATAACGTCAATCTGTATTCAATGAGAGGGAAGGATTTCAAGGGGTTAAGGGTCAGATGGGGTTAAGGCTCAGATTGAAGAAAACCATTAGATTTTTGTTTGAAATTAACCGAATGAGGATAATAAATGTGAATTTTAATATTGAATAATATCAGAGTACTATATAAAATATCGTTGAAAAAAAATAAATGAAAAAAGTTTGGCTTGACTGTAAAATTTTTTAAAATTTGTTAAGTTAAGTACAGGGTGTCTAAAATGCCAAATTATATATTTTTAGTAGTCAATGGATTTTAACAAAATTTAACAAGTTAGGAAAATCAGTAAAGGGGCACTCAAGTGTCCAAAAGTTAAGGAACATGAGACCCCACCCCGCCCCGCCTCCCCCTCACACCACCCGTAACGATGTTCCATCATGTTTTTGTTGTGACTATTCCAAGGGAGAGAAGCGTTTGTTTGAGTTACCTGTGATTGTAGTTGCGATGACTCCATCATCTGCGAGGCCAGGGCTGAGGACTCTGGGATCCACGACTGAATGTAGGGGAAGTGGAGGTACAGCTGGACGGCCAGGCTCACTGTGTTCTCTTTTGGTGGTCTGGATGGACGATGGATGGGTGGATGGATGGGTGAATGGATGGATTAATGGATGGATGGATGGACGAAGAATAGTACATACAATGCTGAAAGACTGTCAGGCAGATGGATGAACAGATGGAATTTAAATATATTTTACACAGCACTTTATACCATACAACATCACTTTTGCTTTGCCATTTTTTTATTTTTTTTAGATCGCCATCTTATTTCAATAAGCTAATGGACAATATAAGAGTGCATCAATCATATCTTTGTAAAAGCTTGACTACCCCTATACGACAACAGTCAAGGTGCTGTGACAGAGAGATTAAGACATTTCACTATTGCACTAACCACGCTGATGATGATTTGGAGAAGGGGTGGGGGTGGGTTACCTGGTCTGGCGTTCGGCGTTGTGTATTTCCCTTGGGCAATAAAATAATGTCATTCATATTGCCTACATCGCAACGACGCTGCACTGCGGCTGACACTTGGGCTATTTTGGTTGGTCTTTATATTCAACATATTCCCTAAAGCCAAAGTGACCTTGTGGATAAACTAAAGGCAATTTTTATCAATTTTCAAAAATCTAATATTTTGCCCACGGGGTGGCTCTCAGTTGTCATATGACTGAATAGTAACCACTAGGGTAACAGCAAAGTGTTTACTGGTAACATTTATGGACTTCATGGTACATTGTTGTCCAATCTACTGGTAAAGATATTTGGACACAGTGGGCTCACCACCTGCTCGTCTTTAATTCCAGATGCAGAGTCTTTCTCGCCATGTGCTAGGTGATGAGTGCCGTGTCCTCATTGACATTTGGATTTACTTCCATTTGTCATGTGCACCCTTCAGAGCTTGACATATGGCTGGCCCCTACACTGCTTATTGCGGTATAAAGGGGACTCGATAAATAAACAAACAAAAAATCTAATGTTCCAAGCCTTACCCACTGGATGAAGTGTAAATCTGGTGTAAATGATCCACAGTCCCAATGACCCGTTGCATGTTGTCACTCAGACAAAGCAGAAGCAGGTTGACCCGGTGGCTCATGATATGAGGACTCTGATTGGCTGTGGTGGAGTCACTAGATCTACTCTCAGCCAATAGAATGGCTTCTTCTATGATGAGATCAACCACACAGCTGACTTGGGGAATTGTAAGTCCGAGGACATCTTCTGTGACGTTTAACTAATGATTCAAAGAATCGCAGAAAGAAAAATAACAAGCAAATGAGTACAAAACCTGTAAAGATTTATATTTTACATTCAATAAAACTGTCAAACCCCTGATTCATTCTCTAACAGAGGAAAATAATATTTTTAATGTACGTTTTAGAAAAAGTGTATACAGTATGATATGTTACCAAATAAAAAAACAAAAAAATCTAAATTATTTTTCAGCATTAAGTAAATTTGTTACTGTTGGAAACAATCCCAACGTAGATTAATTCGAAATGATAGTAGAAAAATGTTACAGAACCAGTGGGAATGGAGACAACAGCAGACCGACTCGCTTCCACCTGAGCTATGCTGGCATAGCCATACACTCACATCATATGGCGGCATAGCTCAGTTGGTAGATAATCGGTCTGCTGTTATCTGCAAGGTGATATTGCCGCTGTAAGAGGCCTAGGTTCGATTCCCCCACCCCCTTTTGGCAATTGTTTTTTTTCTATTCTTGTTTATTGTCTCTCACTGACACTGTAATATTTTCCTTACTATAAGAAGTCAGTTCATTCTATCCACAACCCGAGTCACACACAAAGCCAACCAACCAACCAACCTCGTGAATCTTTTTCTCCCTTCCTTGCCACACTTTAGGAATGTGAGCACAAGCCCAGACAAAATCCAGGGCAGCGGTGGGATCTAGTCTGGGTCAGGGAGGAAATGGGAATTGGAGAGAACAAACAATGTAAAATAATACAAAACCAGCAGCTTTGAATAGTAAATAGAATAATAGTGTGAAAATGTTACAGACAATCTTTTTTTCTTTCTTGTTTATTGAAAATTGATAAAGAAAGAAAGAAAGTCTATTGTCTTTTATTGGCACTGAAACATTCTCATACTATCATTCTTTGAATATTAGATGCTGTAAATAACTGAAGCAAATTTTTATTTCATAATGGACGAATACAATTGATCTTATCTTAACTTATTATCCTTTTCAACTTGGCAGAGAAATGTTCAGACTACAAATCCATTTCCATCTTTCATCTACAATAGACAAGCATACTATCAATGGGTGAGGAGAATGTCAAATGTTTGACGTACGCTATGAAGCTGCGATAAGCTCTATGGGCTGCAGGTAGAGATGGATCCTGATCGCTTTTTTTCGAATTGCCGACAACGAGCGCTCGTTTTTAATGTCCGCAATTCAGCGAGCGGCAAAACGAGCAGTTGTGACGGCATCAATTCAATGGATCATGAATCAACTGATTCGTTTCACTACCACGAGCGGTCAGACGTTTGTTGGCGTTTTTACCAATTCACTGGTTATCGCTGACCTCATGACCCATCTCTCATCGTCACCAGTCAGACTGTCTGCCGTCTGGTGACACCTGCAGCGAGCTTTAAAACGAACTACTCGTCCGCTTGTTTATAAACTTGAACTGATTGAACTGAATAGTTTGAACCACCCGCTCGCTTTCAAAACGTTCGTTTACCGCTCGCGTCAGAGATTTCCGCTGGTAACGAACCGTCCACAACCGCTCGCCCCATCTCTACCTTTAAAATCTAATTCTCTTTATCATGATTCTCTCTTACACAACAGGCCACTGGAAATTTCCACCAACTGGAGGTTATTTATATGACAACTAGACAGGCCAATGATGTACGGAAGCAATTTGTTGCTCTACCAGAGCAGACTGACCTTAACATCATTAAAGTCAGTTTCAAAGATTTTCATTATTTTATATTCTTAACTGCTTATTTACTATCATTTTTGTCATTTGCAACTTACAAACAAAAATTTCGCTTATCGTTATAAACTTGTAAAGACTTATTGTGAAACTAATTTTTGTCAAGAAAATATTTTTTCCAGTCCAAGTAGCTTTACATCCAATTCAAGTTATGTCCATTAGTGATGATTCAAAATAAGATTAATCAGAAGTGCTCTCCCAAACATTTAAGGTGATAAATTCTGAGTATGTTCTTACATCACTAGATTTATACAGTCAAACTTGGGTATGTCAGAACAGATGTGACCAGCAGGTTTTCCTTGTTGTAAGCAAGTCCTGTAATGTCCAAAACTATGGGAGACTACCTAGATTTTATTTGAGCCTTCAATACACTATGTATGGTTACCTCCCTTGATCACTAAGCACTGAATTCGGACCTTGAGGTTATAATTTTGATTTATTTAGAAGTTGTCATATCCATCGAGGTAGATTTTAAAGTTTTTATGATGTGTATGTGAAGTGCGTGTTTGTGTATTGAGCTCAGGCGGATTGCAACTTTACAAGGGGTGGAAAGCCTGGGGCTAATTGACCATCGCTATAGCAGTACATGTTCTTGCTACTTAAACTTAAAGTGGTGTAGAACAGGGATTTGATTTATCACTGTTATATCTGAGTTCCTGTTACATCAAGGTCAATATAAGTGGACTTGACTGCATGTTTAGATTAATTGAGCAGTGATGGCTAAAAGTACACCATGTCAAAAGTTTAAATCCTAATGAATTTTAAAAAAATGTGCAGTGTGGATTATATACATAACATATAATTATGAAATAATTTTACCTTTTTAAAAATAATGTTATTGTTATATGCCAGTAGATTTTAATATATTTTTATACTTTCAGTGCATGGATTTAAGTCTTTTGTGCTCAATATATCACTTTAAGATAGCCTTGGTGTATCATTTTAATTGTAACATGGTTTATAAGGTGATTGACCATCATCACAGTCTGCGGTATGAGTTGATATGTCACAATTGTATTTGCTCAAATGACATTGAATTGATTTGTATTATTTTGCTGTTCTTGGATTATAACATTTTGAATCATTAACTATTACCATGAAGACGGGCGATTTGCTGTCTTAAATTGAATCCAATGGGATTCTGCACAGCCATATTTATTCAAATCTTATACAAAATTAGAGTTTTGCTTTACTCACGATAAAGTACATGCGTCCATTCTATTTGAATCAGAACCACCAAATTTGGAAGGGAGGGTCATCAACACTGGAACACAATGTTCATGTACTGAAATGTATTCAAAGCCATGTTTATATTATAGCACTGTCCATCATCACTGTCATAGTCATAATCATCACTGTTGATTTTGTCATCGTCGCCATCATCACACATAGAAAAATTCATAAAAATGAAAAAGTATGAAATTAGAAATTTATCCATTAAAAACAAAGATTTAATTTTTGATATTTTCATACAGAGGATTGTGTGTGCAAGCATTTCAAATGTGTTCAGTGACACACCAGTGGATAGCCAAGACAATGGTCTGGATTTAATGGGTGATGACTTTACCAGCCTGGTTGACATGGTTGCTTTAGAAGCTGGTAAGCATCAAGGCTGATGCAGCCAACTATTAGAATTTAGTTCAAGGCTAGGTATAATCATTTTGGGAAAAAATATTGAAACAAGTAAAAATTGTAATGAATTAAATATTTTGCCTCAACTACCCTCATAAGGTTACTTGAGTCTGAAAATAGCATTATCATATTTTTGAAACACCATTTGTGTGATGATTGCTGTGTAGTATTTAGTGCTTATCTAGATTATTTTCTACTATATTTTATTACTTTTTTAAAAAAAGTTTCTATTTTTGTTGCTATGATTGTATTTAAACTGTGTGTCTTGGACCATTGTCTGCTACAGGCGAAGTGGGAGGGAGGTTTGTTAAATCCTTATTTAGTGAACAAATGAATATTTTTTCCTGTCTTCAATCCAGATCCAATTTCCTTGCAAAGATTTTTGTACTCCTGGTTGTGTGACACGACATCGGATACGGAACAGCTGCAACTTATCTTACCTCCTCCATCACCTGGTGTGTTGATGCTGAAGATGCTGTTGTTGTTGATGGTGGTGGTGTTGGTGATAGTGATGGTGGTGGTGGTGATGGAAGAAGTTTTGATGTGATGATGATTATATAATAATGATTTAGAGAGATGACAATGTTGACGTCAGTTGACACTGTTAAGGATGAAAGTGATACTGGTGATTACAATTTGTGAGATGAGGGATGACAATATTGATGTAGAACAAAATGATGATGATGATGATGACAATGATGATGATGATGATGATGATGATGATGATGACAATGATGATGATGATGCAATGATGATGATGATGATGATGCAATGATGATGATGATGATGACGATGATGATGCAATGATGATGATGATGATGATGATGATGATGATGATGATGATGACAATGATTATGATGGCAATGATGACAATGATGATGATGATGCAATGATGATGATGATGATGATGATGCAATGATGATGATTATGATGATGCAATGATGATGATGATGATGATGATGGTATTGCTTGTGATCAGGGCTTGCGCATCATTGAAAATGGTCTATTAATTTATATTTCTAAAATGCCATGTTAAAAAAATCATATGCATTTTCTCAAGCGGTTGGATCTATAAGAATATAAATTACTATTACCGTCATGAATTGCTTTGGTGCATTATTGGGTTTGTTTTTTTATTTTATTGTTTTCAGTGGAATCGCAGCTCTTCATCAAGTGTGATTTAGCAGAGAGGATAATTAACCCTCTACAGCTACCTATTCACGATGCCTTTGTGAGTCAGATGCCTTGAATGCATGTTGATTAAAATGATCTCTGTTTGAAGAGAAATTTTTTCTTGTAGTATCAGCATTCTTTTCATGTGAATTGACTAATGTATGTAATTTGATTATGTTTTGATGTATTACCCAAACCCTGATATGTTGCAAAGCAATGTATGGGGCAGCACCATGATCAATCTAGAATAGAGCTAGCATATAGCATGTAAACAGTAGAGGTGTGTATAGTAAGCTTCAAAAAGAGACAAATTACATTAAGTTAACATTTCGGGTTTCCCCTTTAGTCGTAGTATCAGTTTCTTTGATAAAGGGGAAACCCAAAACGTTAACTTAATGTAATTTGTCTCTTTTTGAAGCTTACTATACACACCTCTACTGTTTACTTTTTACTAGCTTCCAGCAGCCTCACCATGTTACTTTTAGCAAATAGCATGGGAACGCAAAGACACGCAAGCCCTCCGGAAATTGAGAGTAGTTCAACATAGAGTTGGACAATCTGTGAAATTATGATATGCTGCAGCAATAGAAAGAGACTGAAGACTAAAACAGAAAAAGATAGGTAGCTGAAATAGCAGATCAACACTCTACCTCTAAGCTCATATTAAGAAATATTAGTAATTAGTAGAAGGACAGAACATGTATTTGATTGAGCTATGATTTCAGGCTTCTCCTTTATCAAAAAACAATGTACAATAAAAAATAAATAAATAAAGTTTTATGTTGTTTTTTGATAAAGGGAAACCTTTCATTATCACGCATAGAAGCTTTTTATATCTACACCTATTATTTACCTTTTACCTGGCTTCCAGCAGCCTCACCACATTACCATTGGTTTCTATGAGCTTACTAAAATATGATAATGTTACATGCCACCCTTTTCTTGTTTTGTATCCAATAAAGAGTGTGGACATCAAATCCAATGTGTGCAAACATGTCTTCCCTCCTCCCAGCAAGGCCTTGGGACTTCAAGTCCCCATCTTTCAACTCAAGGTAAGGTAGCCATATATCACTTATCACTGCAATCACATTATGACATAATAATGATGATAATGATAGTATATTTATAGACGACCTAGACCCTAAATTGCTTTACATAAGATAGAAAGTTAAAATACATCAAACTTCTGGTACTCGTTGCATAGAAGTCACTGTTGTTATAATACAATGTGTGACAATTTGAAATTTGAATTTTTTAGAACGATCAGTTTGTTTCTTTTTTGTGTTTTACAAGAGGCATGAATCACATGTCCTCGTAACATATTGACTTTGAATTTATATATTTAAAAAAAATCTAAGCTCTATTTCTAATCAATGTGACAAAAGTATACTTTTTTCTTTCACAAGGTTAAAAGTAATAATTTAATTTGAACTCACTTTTCTTGGTCATTGTTATACATATGATTAAACCATGGACAACACATTATTGCAAATAAAGTAATATTACTACCTATTCAATTCAAGGTATCACATCTATTCATTTATCTCAAACCCAAATAAGTCAAATTCACGAAAACCTATTTTGAAAGGTTATGAATATATTTTAAAAACTACTCTTGTTTACTCAAACAAAAGAACTGTCCGCAAGCACTTAAAAGGATAAGCGTCTCTAAAAATTTATGAGAAATAGGGCATACAGGAGTTATGGGGAATGACCAATAGTACGAAGGATGTCTCGTAAAGATGAAAGTTGAAATGCTAGCATATGATCAGAATATCTTAGCCTGTTTGTATATGAAGCATTAGATACATTCGAGATTACTGAATATCAGCGGCGGAATAGTCCAACTACTCTACAAACTCAAGAGGAGACATCAACGTAAGAAATGCAAATAGTTGCCATTTTGTATGTTGGTTATAATGAAGGTTGTTTGTCTATACTTTTGTGTGTAAAATCCACTTTATGCCATATATCAAATTACAAATATCTTGAACATATGACAGCTGACCAACAAATTGAATGTTTACATTTTCCGCCAAAGGTTGGGGAGCTGGTGGCGCAGTGGTTAAGTCACTCGCCTTTCGTTCGAGAGGTCGCAGGTTCAAACCCCGGTGGAAGCTCTGGTTTTTTTTCTCAAGACCTTGATCACGCTTTTTGGCGCTGTACTGCGGCTGACGCCTGGGTTAGTCCGGTCTACCCTCGCAATAGACCCTAAAGACAAATTTCCCCCCTGGGATGAATAAAGGGAATTAATTTTTTTGTCTTTATTTTTTGTTTTTTGAATGTCTTGCCTTCTCTCAGGTCCTGTGTAGTATACCAAGGGACAGTTTGTGTGAGTCTGCCTTGTTTGGCCAGCCTGTGGTTGTCCATCCCACTGGTTGCTGGAAAATGGATTGGGACTATTTGGAGAAAAACCAGCAGATGTTTAATGCTTTGTGCTCAGAACTTATAAAAAAGGTGAAAGTGTTATTGCTATGACCTAAAAAAAAGAAAAAGTAAAATTTCCTGTTTCTATAGCTGTTCGTGAACACCTGATGCTACAATACCATGTTGTCTGGTCCTGATATCAGCAATATTGAACAGAGCATTGCTTCTTGTACCAAACAAGCTTTATTTGCACAGTGGACTTATCTCCTGCTTGCCTTAAAAATCTTGATACATAGATTTTCTAGCTCTGTAACAGGCCACATGTACTTGTGAGGCACAGACTTGCTCTTGACTGACTAGGATACGTTTTACCTGGGTCTGTGCACAGATGCCTTTGGGCCTTATACACTGTTCTCAGCCAGACACAAAGTTGATCTCTACACTGTTTAATCACGGTTCTAAAGGGAACAGATAACAAACAAACAAAACTTCTGTCTAAAAGCACCCCTCAGTCCAGGGCATGCTCTTTTATATGTTTTTGCTATAAATAGCACACACATATACCGGGTGTTTCATACAAAAAGTGACCAACTGACCAATCATGCAGTCATTTATTTTCAATACTTGCATTCTCTTTTCATTAATATTGTCACATCAGTTACCCTTTTAAAATGACACAGAAAATCAAAGAATAAAGAGTTTTCTGTGTGGAACAGTTTATGAAAATAAATTCACATTTCATGACAATAAGAAAAATGTTGTGCTTGACGACACATAAGAATGTAAGAACACCCAATAATAGACGCACTGTGTTGTCGTGTATTGAGAAATTCAGTCAATTTGGCTCTGTAGGAAACCAGAACAGAAAGTCTCCCTTTCAGGTCGCCGCCAAGAGTGTCACAGTCAACCACAACATCACAAGGGCTCAGCAGTTTATATATGAGTTTCACATTGGAACTCGTTGATCCGAAAAATAAGCATTTAAACTTTATTATCTGACACTGACATCAACTATTCATCTTTTTTTTTTTCATTTCATAAATCATGAATCTGTATGACATCAACTTGTATGGTGTAGTGAAAATGATGAATTAAAAATAGTTGCAGTTATCTCACCTAACCTATGCATTCAGTTCATCTGTACCTTGTTATTTTATTTTTTTTGGATAAAAGGTGACATCCATACCAAAGTTATATAATATGGTGATGCTGAAGTCTTGGGTTAAAATCTTGGGACTTTTGAGAACTTTTAAGACTCTGCCCCACAAGCAGTATCGCAGATGATCTTCAAAGAAGAGTAATAGTAATGATGTACATTTATATAGCGCTTATTCATGATCATCACCATGCCCAAGGCGCTTTACAATAGCACATTTGCCCCAGGAACACTTAACACACTACATGCTGTCTGTTAGGCGCAAATACAATTTTTGGACAAGGACATTTACGTCAGTCTCCGATAGTACGAGGTAATCAGGGCAAAGTGTTTTACCTAAGGACCCAAGCACCGGTGAGCCGATACGTTTCAGTATGTATAAATATTGTCGTTGACACGTTTTAGATCCTAGGTGGTTACCCGTCCATTCACTTCCCCCGATAGACGTTGCTTTTCAACACCAACAGTCGAGTCGTGTTCACTATTCAGCCACTAACACCCCCTTACATCACAGGGTTAAATATGGCAACTTTTTGTTTTCCTTTTACAGGACCAAGTGCTGTTGAGCTGTTTACAAAACCCAGGCCAAAATTCTCCCTCAGATTTGAAAAGCAATGGATTTACGGGTCATCGCTCATCGTCATCGAATTGTTTTGATTTCATCAAGTCGCCTGTTCCTGGCAGCAAACCCTCTGGCTTTTTCATCCTAATGCCTTCTGAAAAAAGGTAAATTATCACATATCGATGGTCAAAGAGATATTGGATAAATTATTACCAAAGGTAATTAGTAGTTGTAGATATAACTAGCTTCTGTGTATGGTAATGTGTAGTAATTAACGTTTCAGGTTTCCCCTTTATCAAAAAACAAAAGACGACAAAAAAACAAAACAAGTGAAAAGAGGGGAGAATGCGTCTCTTGGTCAGCCCCCCACCCCAAATTTTTTTTACATTTTTATATGACTGCCATTCAACTAGTATTTACCTTTTACCTGGCTTCCAGCAGCCTCACCACGATACTCTAAATTATTGCCAGCACATTACAACTTTTTCTTTGCCTCATTTTAGTTGATTAATTAATTGTCTTAATTAAATTGACCAAGTTCTTCTCGTCATCTTGACAACTCTACATCTACATGAATCTACATAATTGGTGTCCTATGATTTATCAGGTGTGTCTAAAACATGAATAGCTATCATCATATCTAGAATATCAATTGAGTTGAATAATCATTAAGATTCTAAGTGATGGCGTTAGATAAGGTAGCACACAGCTATTGAGAAAGAGGACAATGCCTAAAAGACTAAATACGATCTAATTAATGAATAATTTCAAACACAAAAATTGTTACGTATTTGCTATGTTTTTTGTAATGCAGATATAAAAAAACCAAAACCAGTTCATTTCAGTCAAGATAGATTTTTCCTATGCAAATTTTGCATTTTGAAAACAAGTTTCTGCTTGTTGTAGCTATGTAAAAGTGAAGATGATACAACAAAAATTAATTGTCACTATTACCTCCCGTCTTTTAAAATAGACCTTTGCTTTTATCTGTATTGCTCTAGCATTCTGATGAAAAGTGTTGTGTGTGGAGAGCTCTATCTACCATCCAACCAAACTATACCTTCGGGATCTGTGAGTGAAGAAAATCTACTTTGTATACAATCGTCTCTCTCAAAGGTATTGCAAACCACCACAGCTTCAACACTTTCACTTGGAAAAAAGTATTGGTAATGATATATCTTCGTGTGTGATGATAAACAATACAAGGGACGTTTCGGGTTTCCCCTTTCTAAACTACAAACAATTAAACGATTAACAAGAATGATACGAAACGACGCAATGGAGTGCACATCTGTCACCCTTTCGTATCATTCTTGTTATTGTTAACCATTTAATACGAAGCTGTATCATTACCCATACTTTTTCCCTTTTTACGGATTACCAGCTTCAGGCAGCCCACCTCATCTCTTCACTTCTACTTGTCTCCTCTTCCTATTATTGTATGATTCTGTGATTGCGTGAATACGTAGAGGGTTTCTATGTATTTGGATTAACTCCATGTCCCAGAGTGACAGATGTATCTCTTTAATACTCATGGCATCCTTTTATGATTTGCATGTTAGTTTTTACCTCATTAATCTCCCTTTCTTGGTATTGACTAGGTTTAGAGTAGACATTTGTGAGCATATGCGCTTGGTATGTGACACACTGTGACTAAGGTATTGACTTCTTTATCTGTATCTTTGTCAATTAATCCAATTCTGGCATTTGATTGAAAGATGGATGTGTATATTTGTTGAGTGTGCCTATTGGACGATGCTACATTTGATAGAGACGCCACTAGAAACCGTTGACGGACGAATTGGTTACTATACTTTCATCCTGCAGCTTCCATTTGCAGATGGTTCAAACAAAAAAATAATTCTATACTGCTTGTAGCATTTTAAAGCATCTGCCTTTGTTCAATGACGCAGATCGTACAATTTTTGAGTCACACAGTTGATTTTTGCATGACATTTTACAACGGATATCAACGGATATAACTGTTAGTTGTTACGTAACAATAACTCTTGTAAAACAATATATTTTAGCTTGGTTCTTTTTGTTGTTGTCCATCTCACTTTGCTTTATTTTTTGTTCTTTTACCCCGTCATTTCATATGGAGTTCACCACATTAAAAAAAACCTCTTACGCTCCATTTTTATCTACCATTATATGTATGCAAACTTCAAATTTCCCTTCCTAGAATATCTGCAACTATTTTCAAATGGTATGGTACGGTAATAACAAAAAACAGCACCTTGTGATTAGACCTTGAAAGAAAGCTACACAATTCAACTTGAAATGATGTTAGGGCTGAGTGGGAGGTTATATTATGATATACGATATTACGTTACCTGCATTGGGGAATTCCGCTGTTGCATAGGTAATGCTAATATTTTATAAAACATAATAGCTCTCAGTCTCAGGTAGCGTGTTGTCAAACACCAAGGTTCATTGTACTGGGTCATAAAATAGTAATGATCACCTTGTGGAGATTTGTTGATCTGAATAAACATGATAATATTATAGTGAATAGGTTACCTAGCCCTTTATAATTTGGCTTCAAATAGTTGATTGAACATTGAGTTGGCCTAAATATAGGCGAGAGAAAAATAGTGGTTCATATTTGAAGGGTGCAAGGGGAAACCGGTGGTGTCCAATTTGACCAGGCAATTTTCATTTACTCACATTTCATTTATTTGAGCAGTCAAGTGGCTGCAATCACTATTTTTACAAAGGCAATTGAACACTTTTTGCTATGAAACAATAGACTGAAGGAAAGTGCTTTCGGTTTAACCCAGTAAGCTCAAAGTATATTTTTCAGATTTCTCAAAATGTGACATCACTGGTTCTCCCTTGCACCCTTCATTTTATCCAACTGGTTTCTTTCTTCAAAATTGAAAGAATTAAAGAATAAATAACATTGTAAAATATATTTGACAGTGAAAGGCAATAGGATTGTGAAGTTATGAAGAACTTCGTGTTACTAATTATTATAATCAATAACGATCGTGATTTCGATGGTGGAAATCCATGCGCGTCTGTTGCACAGGCTACGTATTCGCTCTGGTGATTTAAAGGCCCGATTTCATGAGTTATTCACACATTAAACAGTAATAGTAAAGTGACCACAATTTTCTACCGGAATCAGAATGTATTTGGAATTAAATTCTGCACTATGAAGATTTGTATAAGGCAATGTGGCTTTGGCATCGATGCTGAATTGTCAAATTGGCGATCTGGTAAGAAGGTTTTATTCAAGCTAAATTAGTTGCTTCATGGAACTTGAATATTAAAACATGATTATTGTCTTGTACTTGTAGTGGATAACTTGATTTAGTGTAATGTAAAGTATGATTGTAGTAATAATATATTGTTATGCCTCAAGCTGGCATTACAATCAAAATGTGACATCCATTTTACGAATAAATTGTCAGTGTTTCAAAATTCTAGTCAAACTGTTGGCTCAAAATTTAGGTTGATATTAAGTTTAAAGGGATACAGTGGCATCGCGGTTTGTGTTCCGCTGTAGATACCTACGGTACCAAGTTTGATCCCCGCTAGATCAGATTATTTTTCCGATAGAAGATTACTCGATAAAAGATTATTGGTTTGGCTGATGGCAAATGTGCGAACACGATATTTCCCAATGTGCAACCATTATTTTGGTAAGTGACAGGTTTCCTAAATAATAAAACCAGTGAGGTTGATTATTCACATCAACTTTGTCACTTCAAAATCGATAGTGTAGATATCAACGGTTCATTAATAGGATTTAATTTCACCAAACGTACCTATCTCATCTCATCTCATCATTTATCTTCATGTCACTACTGGTATTGATAACATTAGAATTGATAGCAAACCTTTGTTGTGTCCTCTTAGGGTTTCAGTTACATTGCCAAAAAATGTACGCATACCCCCCCACCCCCCCCCGCCCCCCACTTTTTCGCTACCTCTCTCTCTCTCTCTTTCTCTCTCTATCTCACT
>JARDUL010242072.1:0-16513 GCA_030265205.1 Dirona pellucida
CTCTCTCTCTCTCTCTCTCTCTCTCTCTCTCTCTCTCTCTCTCTCTCACACACACACACACACACACACACACTCGCGCGCGCATTTGTTTTACCAACTTCAGTGTGTTTGTTTGTTTTTGTTGTTGGGTTGGGTTTTTTGGGTTTAGTTCTTTAACAGCTGACCCAATTGATACTTAAGCGCAGTGTGTCCAGTTTTGAATCACCCACAATATGCCAGCAGGCACACAGTACAGTACCACCCGTGGCCACCCAGAGCCAGGTTCACTATGTAGGACACGACTTGGTTTTCAGGTGGACTGAAGTGAACAAGTTATTGACGATCCCACTCACCCACCGACCTAAGTTAGTCTACGTTTGGGTAAAGTGAGGCTACTGTGGCGTCGTGCTGGCCGAGTGGTTGGGGTACTGGCTTTGAGATAATGAGATCCTGGGTCGAGTCCTGGCTGAAGCTACAAGGGTTGAGTCCTTGGGAAAGGCTCTTTACACATTGTACCTCACATGACTCAGATGTGAGTGAGTGCCCAGCTTCAGGCAGAAAAAGATGATGTTAGTATGAGGAGCCTGACTGGCTGGCCTGCTGCCTCTTCCCCATGGGAGCTAAGAAGGACATTGAATGACACAACCTGCTGGGGGATAAATGATGTAAAGTATGTGAGCCTGACTCTGCTCTGCTGCCTCTTCCCCATGGGAGATAAGAAGGACATTGAATGATGCAACCTGCTGGGGGATAAATGATGTAAAGTATGTGAGCCTGACTGGCTGCTCTGCTGCTTCTTCCCCATGGGAGCTAAGAAGGACATTGAATGACACAACCTGCTGGGGGATAAATGATGTAAAGTATGTGTGCCTGACTGGCTGCTCTGCTGCCTCTTCCCCATGGGAGATAAGAAGGACATTGAATGACACAACCTGCTGGGGGATAAATGATGTAAAGTATGTGAGCCTTTACTTGCATAGCGATATAGACTATAAGCCCATCTTTATCGTTGTTGGAATAAAGTCTCTTACTTCAGGATAACAAAGCATAATTCTATGTCAGATGTGTTGATTCGGTCTCCCTCTCTCCTTTCTCAGATTCTGTCTATGGTTGAAAAGCTGAATAATGACTTCAAAGTTCACGGCATCATTGTGCAGGTAAACAGATTAAATTAATGGTTTGATCCTTTTATTTGAGTTATTAGATTTTTTTTAATCAGCAGCTGCTGATTCAAAAATTTAATATCTGAAATATAATTAATCTATTACATGTCTGAATCACCTGCTGCTTTAGATTAATGTCATCCTGATTTTAGAAAAATTCTTATAACCATGGGAATTTTTATTTTTTTAACTTTTTTTAAAATTAATTAATTTTTTTAAATATTTTTTTTAAATTGAATGTGTCAAGGATACATTTTAGAATAATACAGTTGACATTTATTGGTGTCTTCTTTGTTTTCAGCTGCCTATGGAGACAGATACAGAGGTAGACGCCCACCGAGTCACGAACGCCATTATGCCTGACAAAGATGTGGATGGGTAATGGAAGTTTAATTTCGGATTTTTTTATTTATTTATTTTTGAATAGGTGGGCCATTTCACCTGCCTGATTTTAGATATTTAGCAGTTCTCAATAATACTGCACCACTGTAGTGTTGGGATCAAGTCCAGTCCAACTTTGCCCTGTTACGCAAAATCATGAACCTGTATAATTATGCTGAACCCAGAGCTAGGTCTGGCTGTTGATTTGAAAAGAAAAAAAGCCCATGTATATTTTTATTGAGCGTCGGTGTCTATCCAACTGCTATAGAAACTGTGGGACCTTGCCAAAGGTATATCTTTAATTAATTTTGTAGGAAGGCTTGTTAACACTGGTGATAAGACAGACGTGATGTTTTTGCCTGAAAAAGGTCTTAGCATGTTTTGTAAAAAAAAACTGTACTGTTTTTAATGTGATAATTGACTGGATATGCGGATCTGGAGGCGTTGGTTGAGAGCTTAAGACATTGTACTCACCACCCCGATGATGAAGGGTTCAAGTGTGGCTTTTGGCATTGTGGTTTTTTTCCTTGGGCAAGAAAATGAACTCCTATTGCCCACATTGAGGCACTGCACTGCATCTCACGCTTACGTTATTTCAGTCTTTTTTCTAAATATGGCCAGAGGACTAGATGCCCTTGTGGACAACAAAGGCCGTTTTCATCTATTTCTTTTTTTTATACATATATTTATTCAGGATAACACTAAAATGCCAAATGATCAGTGTTCAGGTCTCCAAAACCTTTTTGCTTGACCCACATGGAGTTTATATATGTCTTAAGTGAATGAAGGCTCGGATATACACATTTTCTGTTCTAGATATATCAGTTATTGATTCAAAGAACAAACATTTTATTTATACAGCCTATTTGAGAAAAGCACTGAACAAAATTAAATCTTTCCAAGGTTTTGTTTACTCCATATTCATAAATTTGTTTAGTTTGATTTTCTCTTTCACAAGAAGCTAGGTTTGAAAAACTTTGAAAAGGAAAGATTGCTTTGTCAACAATGCCGTTGACAGACTGTTTCCCAGATTTAACTTGACTTTTTTCATCCCTGTTCAGTCTCCACCAAGACAATGCTGGCCGCCTCTCCAGGGGTGATTTGGATTCTTGTATCCCACCCTGCACACCTCGGGGATGTATGGAGCTCATTGCCAGGAGTGGTAAGTCATTTTGTCAGTTTCTGGCCTATCTATATTTTTGTTTGTACTTGTTTGTTTCCTTGAAAAATGCACTTTAAAAAATTGTTTTCTGTCACTTTGGATTCATGAGCTTTTAAAAATCTTAATCAGTCAGTGATGTTTTTAAGCTCCACTGAAACAAACATTTGACATTGCTTTAAATTGTGAAATGATTTTATATAATTTGTCCATGAAATAAGATACACTAAATATCTGAATCACCAGCTGCTTTACATTATTTAAGTCATTTAGATTTGGAATCTACATAACATAGACCTTGCTTGTGGTAAAGTATAACCACAACACAATTAAAACAAAAACATTGTCAGTCTCATCATGCCCGAAAACATTGCTGTTCCCAGGTGTTGAAGTAACGGGCAAACACGCCGTGGTGCTGGGTCGGAGCAAGATAGTGGGTGCTCCCATGTCTGACCTGTTGTTGTGGAACAACGCCACCGTCACTGTCTGTCATTCCAAGACTGTCGATCTGAAGGGCGAGGTGAGTCTTGGCTTAGCATCACTTTTTTTCTGACATTGCATTTCTTTCCTTCCCACCCCTTTTTTTTTTTTTGTCTCGCCAGCCCTTGCTCCTCATTCATTCGGGTGATCATTCCGTAATATCTGCAGCGTTGAATGATACACCTTACAATTAACGAGACCCCCACACCTTTCTTTCAGGTTTCCAAGGCTGACATTTTGGTGGTTGGTATCGGCAAGCCAGAGCTGGTGAAGGGAGACTGGATCAAACCCGGTGCTGTTGTCATTGACTGTGGAATCAACTCCCTGCCAGGTCGGTGTAGCCTTCATGAAAACCAATTTTGAAAATATATTAGATATCTTACATTGTTTCACCATTGCATTGAAAAGGTCATCACGGCGTGTAGGGTCAATTTCAGTTCTTCATTATTATAATTCAGTCTGTCCTCTGTGTTTTTATCCTAGATGTGTGTGACCTTGAATGATAGTAGGAAAATATTGCAGGGCTAGAAAGAGATGATAGGCACAGCCAGAAAAAAGAATGCTGGCAGCATGATTCAGACTTGAGTAGCAAATTAGCTCTAAGGTAGAATTTATGTCTTCTGTTGTCGTTGAGAGCCTTTGCAGGAATGGGTTCAATTAACGCTTTCAGCAACTTTTTTTTTTTGCTTGTCTATTGTCTCTTTGTGGCGCTGCAATATTTTCCGTCAATCATCAGTGCCTGCTCTCCATTCAATCTTCCATGTGTGACCACGATTGTGTCGATGGACGTGTCTTCTAATATTTTATGGAATAAGAATTATATGAAAATGTTACTGTGCCGGTGAGAGACATAAGCAAGAAAGAAAAAAGATTGAAAGGGGGGGACCGAACCCATTCCTGCCACAACAACAACAGGCAGACTCTCTACAGCTGAGCTATGCTACCACCCCCCCCCATTATTACTTTATGATTGATTTTTTTCTCGTCCTAATTTATGCCCCACTCCCATTTCCAGACGCCACCAAGGCCCGTGGGTATCGCCTGGTCGGAGACGTGGATTATAAATCGGCCAAGGAGGTGGCCTCGTGGATCACGCCAGTCCCAGGAGGTGTGGGGCCCATGACAGTGGCCATGCTGCTCAAGAACACTGTCGATCAGGCCAGGAAACTGTTTGAAAAGGTAAATCAGATAACACACCCACCCATCAATGACGTGCCAGGATTGGATTATTTGATGCAATGACAGAGACACAGATACAGAAAATTTCTAGTTTTAAAAAGTCACCTTCTGTTTTTGGGGATTTGTTTTTTTTAAAGATTATTATTGTATGATTTGTTGCGGTCAATAATATGCTGAAATTTCAAACACTTTTTAATGTGTTTCTATAATCTGTATGCTGTGGTAGCCAAAATTTGTTGGGTAAAAACTTAATTTTTATTATTATGTTGATCAAATTTTGAGATAATTGACACATACTGTTTTCCTCTTTGCATCCAACACCAGCTTCCTCTTGAATTGCTCTCCGCAATTTTAATTGTTTGGCTTTAAAAAAATCTTATTTCAGACGTGGGCTTTGATCTTGTACATTTACCTATTGATTTTTGTTATTATTTCAGACTGAAAGTAACGTGTGGAATGTGCAATATCTTCCTTTGGACCTTAAAGAACCCGTCCCTAGGTGAATTGGAATCACTTACTTTTTTCTATCTGAAATGTGGTTTTTTTTTGTACCATTTTCCAATATTATATTCTATTTGTGATCTTTTCGCTGTTAATGCACATAGTTTATGTAATCTGTTTTACAACACAAATTGTAAACTATAAGCTTTTCTCACATCTAATAGAAACGTATCACAGTTGTATGCATGCAACCTCGTACAAATTAAATGTCTTTCAGCACAGAATGTTAACTTCTAGCCTTTCTCACATGACGGACATGTATGTGATTGTGTCACAATAGTATGCATACAATCTCACTTGAAGTAAATCATTGTTACAAGGAGATTTTGTTTTTATATTTTTATTTTTTTTTTAAGGTTCCATCCACTTAATAATTTTTTTTGCTATTTCCTACTTAAGTTTCTCCCTGTGGTGTAATAATAATAAATGGCATTTGTATAGTGCTTATTCATGATCATCACCATGCTCTAAGCGCTTTACAGTAGCACCTTTGCCCCGTGTTGTAAGAAGGGTTCCATTGGTGTCGTCCACAGTGACATCGACATTGCCAAGGCCCAGGTCCCCAAAGACATCGCCGGGCTGGCTGCAGAGATCAACCTGACATCTGAGGAAGTGGATCTGTACGGCAAGAAGAAGGCCAAGGTCTCTCTCAAAGTCTTGGACAGATTGGCAGGCCAAAAGAACGGAAAATATGTTGTAGTGGCAGGGTAGGTGGTGGTTGTATACAAAGCGTACAGCCATTTACATACACTTCATGCATTTGGATGTGTTGTGTTTTAGCTCCTGCTCATTAGAAATTACCTGTTGGTGGGAAGATATGATTTTGATATTGTTTAGTTTGGAGTTTGACACCATGTAAAGCAATGCTATGGTTGTTTAACACTTTCATCATCTCTTGAGCAAGTCACAATTCTGGAAATTTAGATGCTCGTGAGTTTTAAAAAAAACCCAATAACTTTGTTTTCTTTCATTAAAATATAAGCTCCTTACATTTTTGCTTTAGTCATTTAATTTTGCTTGTATTATTTCTGCTGTCGTTTGTAAGAGGACGCAAAGGTAATCACAATGTTAACAGCATTCAATTTTTCTATCAGACTCTGGTGTTAGTTAACATTGTTTTCCCTTTTCCCCACCAGCATCACCCCTACCCCACTGGGTGAAGGTAAAAGCACGACCACTATCGGGGTGGCCCAGGCTCTAGGAGCTCATCTCAAGAAAAACACATTTGCCTGTGTCAGACAGCCGTCCCAGGGACCCACGTTTGGAATCAAAGGTAAGGGGATTTGGGTGGGGGGGTCTTGTACTTTGACGTGTTGCAAGGAGGATTGTTTATGGTATCAATAACCAATTTGTTTTCTCTGGATGTAATCTGCCATTGTCAACCACGCCTCATATAATCCAAAACAAACACATTCTTGAGGGTATATCAAGCATTGCCATCACATTTTGCATAGCAGAATAATAATGTATGCATAGATACCACAGGAAAGAAAAAGCTTTTAATATTTTGAGATAGAATGTGCCTTTGATATTTAAAAGTAGAACCTTAGCAGAATAACCAAAATAAGATCATTAATTGTGATGAATATAGTGGATTAGACTTTTTTGGTTACTATAAAGAATATACAGGGCAGACATTATTGCCTGGAAGTCTTGTTTTTTAACAGACTATTTTGTTTTGATGTATTCATTATTATAATAATTTGCACCGGAAAATATGAAAAATCTGGAGAGAGACCAATGTGCAAATGAAAATGAACACCATGATGATGATAGTCATAACTTGACATAGTCTTTTTTGCTTCCAATCAAATAATTTTCTCTTTTTTGATTTCCCTACAGGAGGTGCCGCAGGGGGAGGCTACTCACAAGTTATTCCCATGGAAGAATTCAACCTTCACCTCACTGGCGACCTCCACGCCATCACAGCTGCCAACAACCTACTTGCTGCGGCCATTGAAGCTCGCATGTTCCACGAGTCCACACAGAGCGACACAGCGTTGTTCAACAGGCTGGTACCAGAAAAGAAGGGGGTCAGGCAGTTTTGCCCCATCCAGCACCGTAGACTTCAGGTGAGGACGGTCATTTGAAATACATCATGGCGTCAGCGGCAGAGTAGATAGGGTGCTGGCCATGAGATCCTGTGTTCGATTCCTGGCTTAAGCTAGTGATGTTGAGACTATTCAGTCCTGTCTCGACTCGGGTAGAGAAAGATATTGTCAGTATGATAGTGTGACGAGTCTTAACAGGCTGCTCTACTGTATGCTCTCTTTGGGAGTTGAGAAGGATATTGAATGTCACTGCCTCCTGATAAATGATGTGATGTCTATGAGCCTGGATTTGTACAGGGATACAGACTATAAAGTCATCTTTATCTTCAAGTATATCATGGTGACATGGGTATTTTGTCACAAACATAGAATTCACTAGAGGTTAGACTTTGCACTCTCAGGTAATGGATGCCTGACGTCTGTTTTTATGTCTGTTCCAGAAACTGGGCATCAGCCAGAACAATCCAAACGATCTGACACCAGAGGAAAAGAAACAGTTTGCCCGATTGGACATTGACCCCGCTACAATTACCTGGCAGAGAGGTGGGTATCTCCAGATCGTCTTATGTTCATATTATTTTACCTAAATCTTGCATCAGTCAAATGAAAGCATTCACACTTGATCAAAGTCTTCTCTTCTTCTTTTTTTTTTTCTTAAACATTTTTGTTCTTTTCCAGTGATGGACACCAATGATCGATTTTTAAGGAAGATTACCATTGGCCAGGGACCACAGGAGAAAGGACATACGAGAGAGGTGTGTGGTGGAATTTTTTACATTTTGCTTTTCCATGTATAAAAAATTAATCTCAATAAAAATGTATAAAAATTAATCTCAATAAAATGATTTTTTTTTTTCTCTCTTTTCAAATATTAATATGTGATATAATATGAACATGCATTCAACATCTTTTCATAAACTTTCTTTAAGAATTTATTTTGTACCTTCCGGTATTAGGTCTTTCTGTAACAGTACATGTTGATATTAGTTACTATTTCTCACCTGGTCTTTAAAAAAATCCCAGGAAAGGTTTTAACGGCATGCCCTACACTTTATCTATTGTGTTATACAGAATAGTTGCCTTGGTTCTGTCAACACAGCTGTTTCCATTAGATATGATATTAAAGTTAAAAAGAACGCTTCTTGTTTCCTCACACAGTTTCAACTCATTTGAATTCAACTTAGATGTACTTGCTAAGTTGTTTTTTTAAATTGATTGTTTGTGTCAACACAGCTGTTTCCATTAGATATATTAACGTTAAAAAGATCTCTTCTTGCTTCTTCAAACAGTTCCAACTTCGTTAGCGAAGTTCAACTCATTTGAGTTCAACCTAGATGTACTTGCTAAGGTTTTTTTTAAATTTATTGTTTGTGTGTGGGAGGGGGGGGGGGCACAGTGGCTGAGAGGTTAAGACATTGTACTAACCTCACCGTCACCGATGGTTGGGGGTTTGAGTCTGACTTTCCACACTGTGTTTTTTCCTTAGCCAAGAAAATGAAGTCCTATTGCCTGCACTGCGGCTGACGCTTGGGTTATTTTGTCCTAAAATAAAAGTACCCTTATGGACAAAATGAGGGCAATTATATTTTTATTTATATTTATTGTCTTATCGTCCAGACCCAATTTGACATCACAGTGGCCAGTGAGATAATGGCCGTCCTGGCCTTGACCACTGGCCTGAGGGACATGAGGGAGCGACTGGGGAGGATGGTTGTGGCCACCAGTCACGCAGGGAAGCCTGTCACTGCTGATGATTTGGTGAGTCTGGGGAATTTTCCGGGGATGTATGCACGGGTAGACCTCCCAACTGTCCCAGAGTTGAGTATCTGTGGGAGAGAAAAAAATAGAATGAAATTAGATAAATTTGCTTTCTTGCCAGATAACTATACAAGGCTTGAGTGAAGAATGCTATTGCTATTAAGTTAATTTGCATTTCAGTATCGTGCAAGCTGAGTAACCAGCTTCTTGTTCAGCCACCTTGGGCCGAAGTAAGCCTCCTTTTTTCTTTTTTTTTTTGTCAAAAGATGGCATATCTTGATTTACGAAATAAACAATAATTTTTTAACCCAAAAGAACAGAAATAAAGAAAATAGTACATTTGATTAATTGTTCTTCGGTATACAGATCCATATATGTATGTTTGTATGTGTGTATGTATGTATGTTTGGTTTTAAAAGATTTCGTTTCTGTGAATAATTTTAAAATACTTTTTATTGTATCTCTCCAGGGTGTTGGAGGAGCTCTGACAGTTTTGATGAAGGACACCATAAGACCCAACCTGATGCAAACACTAGAGGTTGGTTGACAAACAAACAGACATCTCTTGCTGATTATTAACTCAACTCTGTCGCTCATTCCTGACTTATCTGACATTGTTTTGCCACTATGTATCATTCGCTTTTCCCTGACCGACTATCTATTTTGAAAGTGAACAATTTGTCAGAATATTTTATATTAGTGCTGATGTGCCACATAGACAGCTAGTACTGTGTACGTCACAGGGGGTAGAGATTTGAGAGAAAATGGTCTTGCTACGTTTTGTGGAAGGGCAGATGAAGTATTATGGAGAGCATTGGGTATGGTCATGAATATAATGTTATATAAATGCTACACATAATTACTACTTTTCTTCCTTTTATTATTATTGTTATTGTTATTATTAATATTTTAATTTTTTTATTTATTATTATTGCTATTGCTATTATTATTGTTGTATTTTTATTACTCTACTTAGTTCTTATTTGTCTATGTATTAGTATTCCTTGTTTCCTTTCATATTTTGACTTTTTGCAAATCATTTTCTCTCAGGGTACCCCAGTGTTTGTCCATGCAGGACCATTTGCCAACATTGCCCATGGGAACTCGTCCATTTTGGCAGATAAGATTGCCTTGAAGTTGGTTGGGGAGAATGGCTTTGTTGGTAAGAAGTTAAATGAAGAGGGATCGGGCACTGATGGTCTAGTAAACAGAATGTAACAGTGCCAGTGAGAGACAAGAATAGAAAAAAGATTATCGTCCAGAGGTGGTGGGCTTGTTTTCTGTTCACGGCGAGGCAAAGATGCTGTGGCAGGCATGGGTTTGATTCCCCTGGTCGACGAAAATCTTTTTTCTGTTCTTGTCTCTCACTGGCACTGATATATTATCCCACTATCATTCTGTCTACTTGGTAAGAAGTTGGGATTTTTTTAAATGTTATCATCATTTTTCAACAAAGACTTCATTTCATTCATGTTCAAATCTGGGGGAGGGGGAGGGTAGAGAACAATGAATATATTTGCAGTATTTCAATTTTTTTATTTTATATTCTGGCAATGTTTTTATCCGATGATTTTTAAAGACACTTCTAGTTATAAAAGAGATAAGCATTGATTTTGTCCTTTATTTTAGCCAGCGAACCTATACTATTTCATATTCAAACAAAGAAATCATTAAATAGCTTTTTGATTTTATGAACTTCACATAAACCAACACTGTATGGTTATTGATAAAGAAAGAAAGAAAGTATTTTACATTGCTAATGATCAGTCTTTCAAATTTTATATTTCTTATTGTTTTTGAATAGCCACAATAAAATTATTTTTATATCTTATTTAAAGAGCCCAATTTGCTTACCTATTTTATCAGTAACGGAGGCTGGATTTGGCGCTGACATAGGGATGGAGAAGTTCTTCAACATCAAGTGCCGCTATTCTGGCCTGGTTCCCAATGCCGTGGTCCTGGTGGCCACCGTGAGAGCCCTCAAGATGCACGGTGGAGGGCCCACTGTTGTCGCTGGGGTGCCGCTGCAGAAAGAATACACCGAGGAGGTAAGTAGTGCTTGATATTACATTTGGTCCATTGGTTCATGCTTACAGTCACAAGCACCATTTATAGATAAGGAAATAGATGGATGTGAAGCAATCCCCCATTTCGACCATCTTTTTTCTTCCTTGTTTATTTATTGTCTTTCACTGGCACTGTATCATTTTCCTACTATTATTCTCTGATCAGTTGGGATGAAATAAGGCCTCGTCATGATGAAATTTCACATTTCCTCCGATATGCAAATGAAGTGCTACGATGCAATAACTTTAGCATTGTATCCAGAAGAATCTGACTCGACCTGGCCGGAAAGCTTTTCATGGAATTCCTCAGAATATTTGTATGTCTTTGATTGGCTCCATCATGTGTAAACATTTTGATTTTAGATTTCCTTTGTTTTGAGTTTGAGGGGGAGATTTATACATGTGTATGGCTCTTTGCAGTGATGGGTGTGGAGATATCGCAATAGACTTATTTTATCAAATGCTTGCCCTACTTGGTTTCCTCTGTTACTACTGCTTCCACCACTACTCTTAGTGACTTTAATACTGTTCTTCCTACAATATGGTATGACACAGTTAGATGCCCCCTTAATGCAATGGTGGATGATCACAATGCAGCCATGTGTTTACTCACACACTAAGGAAAAGACACAAATAATTGTTCAAAACTCTTGACTTGGGTTTTACAAATATATTTTTGACTCTAATGCAACAAGAGCATGAGTGAATAATTTATGCTTCCTGTTTTCCACTACTTACCATAGAAAAGTCATAAAGCGCAACAAAGTACCACCTTGGTAACACACTAGGTTAGCATCTGTCATAAAATGCTGTTGATATTATTATTATTATTATTGTTATTATCTTCTGTTATGTCCCTTTGCTTGATGTGCTTGTTTGCACGGATTGGAACAGTTTTAGGGTGGAATGAGGTTTTTTTTTAATCATTTTTTTACAAACATAAGCCACCTTTTGTTTTTCAGAACGTTGAGCTAGTGGAGAAGGGCTGCAGCAATTTGATCAAACAGATTGACAACGCCAACAAATTTGGAGTGCCAGTGGTTGTTGCTGTTAACAAATTTTGGTGAGTGGACCTACCAGGACCAACCAAGTTCCAGTGCTTTTTAGTCACGTTTAGGGCACCACCTCTAGCCATATTACGCAATGTACATAACAAGCAAATAGATAACGTACAGATACATATTAGACCATTGAGTCCTGATGGAGAATGATTTTATTGCTGGCGACTTCTCAATGTTCCTTGCCATATATACTTGCATGTAATCTGTAAATCCTCCAAACACATGTTTGAAATGTGGTTCCTTTTTTTTTAATGGCTGCATTGTTTGTTGAAAAGAAAAAAATAAAGATGAAACAACACATCTTTGAACTTTCAGGCTTGTTTTGAAGAAAGTATTTACAAGAATAACAATTTCATTTGTCAAAACAGCCTAGCCTATTATATTTGCTATTCTTTTGTTTGAATTTTTTTCTCAATCAAGGACTGACACTGATGCAGAGCTGGAGGCTGTCCGCCGCTTGGCTAAAGAGAACGGAGCATTCGATGCCGTCATCTGCAGCCATTGGGCCAAGGGAGGGGCAGGCGCTGTGGATTTGGCTGCTGCCGTGGAGAAGGCGACAGGACAGGATTCCAACTTTAAATTCCTCTACGATGTCAAGGTGGGTTGGATTGCTATTTTATATTCCTTACATTTTGCCGCCTACTTCGAGTTTTTCTGCTACCTAGTGGCTTTTCTTTCGGGGGGGGGGGGGGGGGGGGGGTTTGTGGGATTTTTTTGTTATCACTTTTCACTCATCTTTAATCTGCTTGTAATCTCATATACCAATTCATATTTTTCAGGATTCCATCGAGTCAAAGATTGAAACGATTGCCCGTGAAATTTATGGCGCTGATGGTATTGAGTTGGAACCGTTGGCTAGAGAACAAATTGAACGCTACAAACAACAGGTGTGAAGATTTTTAATTATTAAGTAATATTTTTACTACAAAATGAATTCCACTAATGTGAAAAATGTTTCAATTATTTGCATTTTAAAGACATGCTCAAAATCTGAGACAGATAAACATAAGGCAATTTATTAATATTTTTGTTAAGCGCCTTTCTGGGGTTTCTAAATGTCACTGAATTTTAATTGCAATAATGCTGCTACATGGAAGATCGTGATTTTTTTTCTTCCACATTTTATTAATGGTTTCAAGTTCAATAGTGGAAATCAGCTAGTTTGCAAAACCCAAAAGATGAAATGCCCTTGAAATAGGAGTTTTTGGTGTAAAGGACATCATAGAAGAACGTACAATTTCATCAATTTTTCGATACTTCCCCGAATAATAAGATCTAATTGTGGGGGGAAATAATCTAAAACAACGTGTCCTATTATGCATCTGTCTAGGGCTTCAACGACCTCCCCATCTGTATGGCCAAGACCCACCTGTCGTTGTCACACAAGCCTGAATTGAAAGGAGCTCCCACAGGATTCACGCTGCCCATCCGTGAGGCCAGGGCCAGTATTGGGGCTGGTTTTATCTACCCCCTCGTCGGCACCGTAAGTATAACACTCACACCCATACAGTAGGTCCTCATGTAATTAGGGCTGCAGTGATAACGAGACATTGGCAACTACTATGAGGCAAAAGTCTGTGCCATCTACTGGCTCGGTCCCCTTGACATGTCATGGTTATTTTTAACCTCACACTCACATACCCTTATGAAAAATCACCCTTGTCGGGCATACGCCTTATTAGAATGAGAAATATATATTATATTATATTATATTAGTATTATACAAAACTGTTGTGTGAATGTATATATAATACTAGCTAGACAATCATGTTGTTATTGGACAGAAAATTACCTGAATTTGTATACTGTACTCATTTAATAAGGATCAGTTGGGCACTCACAGACAAATAAACTGGGACTAGAACTAGAAAGAATCTTTCCATGTGTTTTATACAAAGTTTGATGGTGTTATTATTTTTTGGGGGTTTTGGGGTTTTTTTTAAGGCAGGTTTTGGTTTGATCAAAAATATCCCTTATTTGAATTATTGTCACTGGAAAGGGGATGAAAGGGAGAGCATTTCTATTTTGTTGTTGTTGCATATGGGAAAATGAATATCCGTAACAAAAACCACCTCATTATTAAGCACATTTTGAGTATTTTTAAAAAGCGCAATAAGAGATGAGTTTTTGTGTTTGAAACTGAAACTGTATTATATCTATCCACAGATGAGCACAATGCCTGGGTTGCCAACTCGACCGTGTTTCTACGACATCGACATTGACCCTGACACGGAAGAAATACTCGGCCTGTCCTAGTCCAGTCATCACATACAGTACCCGACGTGGACCAGTTGTTAATTCAATGTTTTGTTGTGCATCTCTTTGAATTGTGGACAAGAGGATTAACCCTTGCGTTGCCACCTGTTTTTGGGGGGTTTTTTAAAAACATTTAAGTATGTCAAGTGGTGGCATCGTAAGGGTTAAGTGTCAAATCATTCATGGATAGAATATTGTCACAGATGATTATAAACGTACAGACATTTCATAATCAGATAAGAAAATAACATTTTGGCAATCATTCCTTGTGTGTGCGTGAATGGTTGTTTTATTAAAACGGTTTAATTTACTTCAGAAATTTCTAATAATTGAAATTTATTTGAGCGCAAAAGTTATACAAATTCAGAATAATGTTTTGACTCGTCTCCATTTTGTTTGAATGTAGATAGATTGTTATCTTCCTTTTCACATCATTATGTTATTGATATATATCTGTTCTCCTTCGCTCTGGGAAATTAATGTGATTGTGGAAAGAAACATTTGTTATGAAAAACATTTTTTTTATTTAATGAGCTGAACATATAACGTTCCTGAATTATGAAAGTAAGATTTAAAATGTTTTTTTTCTTTTGTCCACTTCTTTTGTAGAATGTCAGTGAATGGTAGCAGACATTTACATTTTACAGATGCATAGAGCCTGAAAGGTTGGGTGTTTGTTTTTTAAAACCTTATCCATCTAGCTCGTTTGATCTCAACAATGTAGTACTGAATTAATTGGGGAGTAATTTTTACACATTTATTGTTTGCTTGGTTGTTTGGTCCATAATAGCCTTTAGAAATGAGATGATGGGATGTGCCATGGTGTGTGATATGGGTAGATGGTTTTCTTGGAAATGTTATTTGATGTATACTTGATCATTCCTCATGCTATCTGCTCCGACTGGTATTGAGTGGAATGAGAGACCAACTAACAGATGATGTGCCTTCTTTTCAATACTGTATGGTAACAGTTTTTGGGAATAACCTTAACCATTATTGTTTATTCAGATATTTTGCTTCATCTGATGTTGTGTATTAACTTTATGAAAAGGAAGAATGAAGCAGTTTTTTAGTTTATTATATAATATGAGTGAGTTGTGTCGTGACATATTTGTGAAAAAATAGTAACAAATATTTTTTTGTGAAAAAGAATATAAAGTTAAAGTGTAACATTGCAGTCATAAAAGGATGTTCTGTGCAATGGAATGCATATGTGTGCTTGGAACGTGGAAACAAGGCTAATTTGACAAGTTTTCATTGTTTTGATTACCTAAATATCTTGTTAATGAGAAATATGTTGATTGAATAAAAATGACAAGGATAAATAATTTCATGTTTTGTTTTATTTTATTTTATTTTTGTTTTTGTATTTTTTTGGTTTTCGTTTGGTTTTTTTTGTTTGTTTGATGTTATGTTTTGTTTTGGTATTTTTTGGTTTTGTTGGGGGGGGGGTGTATGTCATAGTTGTTATGTTCTGTCCATTAACATGACCTGTTTTCTCTTCTTTCCTCTTCTTATTGTTTTCTTTTGACACATCTTGTTGTTATAAATGGATTATGTGCATAGTACTTGTACAAATTATAAAAGCACCCAAAAGTTTCCATCAGTAAATCTGAAACAGTCCAGCAAACTTCAAAGATGGTGACCAAAACATTAGTAGTCAGGCTTTGCACGCAGCTAGTGTGAGCACTTTTCATAGCTAACCATGGAGTTGACCCTGCGCTGAGGTACAGATATTCAACATTTTTCCAAATATTTTTCATTCTGACCTTTCCAGTTTTCAGAAAGAGACCTTGTAAAATGGAAATTTGTTCTTCTTCACGACTGGTGTAAACATGTCCAACTGAGACAAACTACATTTTGCTGCCTTAAGTTTACCTTTTAGTAATTATAAGGACCTGCAGAGGTCATAATGTGAGCACATCAGGCAGGGCCACATTCACCCAAGGCTTCAACATGACAAATCAATAACAGCAAAGCAAGAAAAAAGGCAAAACTACATGTGTGTTGATTTAATTCCAAATGTATTTTAATCACACTGATATTTTATTTTGCATAATATATATACATATACATACAGTACTATGAAATTATTGTGTATAGGTATGCATAAATGTTTCCATATGTCACGTATCAAATGTTAATATATATCAAATATTAAAAGTATTCGGTCATAAAACTTATCTACCTTATTAAAACAAAATATGAACATGGTCTGAAAGCAGTAATCATTGAGTGTTAGCAACTCTACCCTTTATAAAATAATATAAATGGTCTTCATAAATATTTTTAAAACGAAACGCCACAAAATTGTCCCAAGTTGATTGAAATTTTGATGAAATGCGTTTCTTGTCATATTCGTTGTCGGGTGGGGGTAAATTTCAGGAGTTCTATTTCTCTGTAATTATGGTACAGCAGCAGCAGTATCCTTGCCTACAGCCTGATGTTCCTCTGTATGAAATCCTGACAAAGAATCCTT
>JARDUL010242405.1:8999-25254 GCA_030265205.1 Dirona pellucida
CCCCCCCCCCCCCCCCCCCCCCCCCCCCCCCCCCCCCCCCCCAAACACTTATTTATTTATTCTCAAAATTTATAATTTTTTGTATTTATCTATTTATCTTTCTTTTGTGAATGCCAGTAACTCAAATTACATACTTTGATGTAGAATTGTATTTTTTCTAAATCTTTTCTTTTAAGTGATATATATTAATTTAATGTTTATTATGACCTCTTTTTAAATGCAGCTCTTCCCCTTCCTTTCCCACAGATCAGGAGAAATCGTGCGAAAATTTGCAGTTAAGAAATTTATCACGGGAAGCTGAAAGAATGGAAAGTCTCTCGAAGGACTGGAAACTTTCCATGGAAGAGTGCTTCGATTCTGACGAAATAAATGAAAGGCTGCTGAAGGAAAAAATATGTGGTGGTGAAGATGATGACTTGGATGACAATGAAGAAAATTTGAGGGGTCTTGTCAAAGAGGGTTGGGGATCTGATGAGAACATGGACGAGGAGGAAGATGAAACTAACGAGCACCTTAAAGCACTCATGGATTGCGTGACTACCAAACTCTTGCAGCGATCGCATCAACAAGGAGCATCAGTACCAAAGTGGGCTCCCAACGAAAGTGAAGAGAATATAAGTTGTGATAATGATGTGAACAATGATGATGTTGGTGTAATATCAAGTTATGGGGTAGGCGACCTGAGTTACAGTGAAAATGCCATTCCTTCCTCTCTTCCAAATATTTCTGATTCATTCCACGAGAAGGCTGCAAATGCAAGTGACAATGAGGTAGCTAAACTCCTTTCGGCAGATCCACCTGATGATGAACATAAAGGGGAAGATAAGCGGCAAAGGGCTGGTGTGGATTGTTAGATCTACACTGCAAACCGGATATAATATCAACATCACTTATACTTGTATACATCATTTACCTACAAATTGAGGGAATTAGGGTTGCCAGGAGCTAAAAATCTGGATAAAAATAAAAGGAATGCGAAAAAAATAATAATGGTATAGCTTCAAGGGTAAAACACCTAACAAAAGATAGAACGTTTTGGTGCTCCCCTTTGTCAGCTAACAAACATAGAAAACAAAACACAAAAAAGTAAACGAAAACAGGAAGTCTCATTCTCATGGCCATGTGTTCTGTTCACAGACAGCAAGTTGAATGACTGCAGTGTGAGATAGGTGCACGAAGTAGGTCAGTTGGAGTCAAAATTGACTTAATTAAAAGTGGACATTACCAGAATACAAAGAATTGATAAGCAAAGAGAGGAAAAACTAACAGTAATGAGACGACCCAAAATATTGAATATAAAATGTTTGGCTCCCACTCCCACCGTCTTAAATTGACAAATTTGATGGTGATGATATATCAGGTTTGCAGTGCGGTTAAATTATTGAATTGATATCCTTGTGAGAAATCCGTTAATCATTCTTTAGATATAGAGGGGCAAATTCACTAATGAAGTAATGATCATGTGTTACAATGTTATGGTAAATATATATATATATATATATATATATATATATGTTAATTAGTAGAAACTGTATGTGAATACATGTTTAAATTTATTTTGTAGAATTTTGTTACGGTTGTTGTCTTTAATTTGAAGCAATACTATATTAAATTTAACCCCTTCCATCCTTGTGCGTCTGGAGTCCATCCTAATGCATTAAAATGAGCCCAGGAGCCTCCTGGAAAAGTGTTTACGTTGTTTAAAAAGCGTAGCAATAAAATCCTGTTGCCTGCAGCGTTTTCAATTTTTCTTGTTGGCAACTCGATCGTGGAATTTTACTGTTGAAATAATTATTTTTAGATTGTAGTCAACTCAAAATTAGAGTTATTTCCCTTTGTTTAGGACTCGAGAGTAGGTGATGGTATCGCCTCTTAGGATGGAATGGGTTAAAAGAAATCTTTTTAAAGATGAAACCAGAAATGGCATTGAAGACATTCTATATGATTCATTGTGTAATATGTTGTATACATAGTTTGTTTATTTTGCAAATTGTAATTTTTTGTGATCAATGGATGTGTGAAAGATTATAAAATAACTAGACTGAAAGTAAGCTAATTTAATGAAAAGGAAGGAAAATGAATATTTGAATCTACGCATTTAATTTGACTTGGAGAAATTTGATTTGTTTCCCTTTGTTGAGATCTTCACGCTAAAAGCCTCATTCATTTTTGTTTGAATTGAATGAAACAGATCTGATTTGTTTCCTAATGAAACTTTATTATTATTATCATAAATTTGTTATTGTTATAATTTAATTTGAAATAAATAAGATTAAATACTACGATTGGTATCCACTATACTGGTTTTGGAACTTTGCTGGGAATTGGTCATGTCTATCATTCTGCTTGCTTCATGATTTGCTAATAATAATAATAATAATAATAATAATAATAATAATAATAATAATAATAATAATATTAATAATAATAATAACCAAATATCCAAATTTCTTCTGGCATGGAATGAGTTTGGCTATTAAAGTGTATATAAATTTTGATTTTGGAAGATTCTTTCCCCCAAGGTAACAATGCTTTTTAAGGTGAGATATAGCTACCATCATCATTGGTATTAATTCAGATAACATTATACTCTTCACAATTTCACTCATTACCTGAGCAAAAACCTACTCATGATTTTATGAAGGTTGACTCAGTGGCGCGGAATACATATTTATATTTTGATTTGAATTTGTTTTTGTTTGGGTTTTTTTAATCAAATGTATTCCAAGGAGACATACATGGCATTAACAATTAGTATTCATGAGTCTTGTCAGTCTCAGGCAATTCCATCCACCATTTCCATTCATGAATTTCTTTTAAAATGTGTCGTATAATTTGAAAAAAAAATTCCCTGACTGTTCTGTCTGGGTTTGATTGGTTTGTTTTGTTTGTTTTGTTTTTTTCAATTTTCAGTATTATCGACTTCCAACATGTCCCACCGATGATTAGCCTTGTTAAACGGGTATTCATATCATCATAAATCATGAAGTCTAATTGTATCATTCACATAAATCATCAAGACTAATTATGTCTTAATCATGAAGACTAATTGTATCATTAACATAAATCATGAAGACTAATTGTATCATTAACATAAATCATCAAGTCTAATTGTATCATTCACATAAATCATCAAGTCTAATTTATTGCTAATCAGTTAGGCATAAGAGTCTCACTCTTAGTAAACTTTACAAGCATGGAAACTCAGTTTGTTAAGGAGTGACAGTTCAATTTGAAATATTTAAAACAGCTCAAATCATTCCTCTTCACCACTATTCCTGATTATTGCTTTTTTTTTTTTATATTCCTAAGCAAAACAATTTTGACAATAGGCATTTGACTTAGTAAGTTTCAACATTATTTAGCTGCTAAACTGTTTTATGTGTATTCTTGCAATTACCAACTTGAAAGTGTTGCATTTGCTATTTTTTTTTATTTTTTTTTTACAGGTTTATTTCAGTGCCCTGTAAATAAAGTTTAGTGATGTCTATTTTTGCGTTCATTTTATGATTTTGCTCAATTGTTATCTGATGGGAATTTTTATATAATTTAAAGGTCATCAAATGTCTTTCCTTTGAAGAAAGATTCCGACTAGAATGATCATGAGGACTCTTCATTTTGATCGAGACCAAGCCATCAGGCAAATCCAGAAAAATTTATTCTCACCACATTTTTGATGTTACAACCATTGGTATGACCATAATTAGTGAAATACAATAATGAAGGTAACACTCAATTTTCGTTGAAATTCAAAATATGAATGAAAAATTATAGACCTTGAAATATTAAAACATTTCTTTTTAAACAGCTTAAAAATTGGTTGTGAAATGAACGTGATGAAGTTTTGGTTTTAAAATAACTTTTATTTTTGTGATATATTTATATTTACAACTTACTATGTATTAGTTAGAAATGTGCAATAGTCATTTTCACTGTGATAGATAAGTCGGTATATTTTTTGTCTTTTTGGAAATTACTATTTTAAGTCTGGAGGCTTTAAGACTTGGGATCAGTACATGAAGGCAAGGTCACTTCAGTCTTGAAAACATTGTGATACCTACTTATTGACGGTATGAATAAATGTGTCACAGCACTGTGATTTACCAATTATATTTGCAGTGAAATGACGAGAGAGAACTGATGTTGCATTGTGAACTGCATTTGTTCTCTCACATTATCCATTATAAACAGCATTTTTCATTGACAACTGATCTCTCTTGTTATTGTCATTTTAGATCTGCAAATTATAAGTTTTACTCAGATCCAAGTTTACATTTACATTGATATTCTTTTGAACTTTTTTTGCTTTGAATTATTCAGTTTTGATTATTTTCAAATTTTAAATTCTGATTTTGTCTTTTCTTAAATCCCAACACCGCTGAATTTCCAAATTCTAAGCAGTGTTTCATTTTGCTTACCCTGTTTAGTTTATGAATGATAGCTTAGATCTGTTCGCAATTTATGTATGTACAGTTTAACATTAGCTTTATTAATGACTTTTTTTGTTGTTTTGTTTTTAACAAAAATTTTGCCTTTTTTTTTTTTTCCAATGAAATTTAAAAAAAACTTGACCCACTATAGGATTTTTTTTTGGTGGAGTTTGTCTTACAAAGTTTATTTATGTTATAAAATCTCAATAGAATTTTTCAAACTAAGATCATTTATGTGTGTCAAGTTGTTTCCAATGCACTGAGCCATTGCACAACCAGTCAACAGAACGTAGCCAAGATTCTCAGGCATGCCCTTTGTATGCCGAAAGTTGGAGAAAGCAATGACCATCAGAGGCGACTCTCACTGCCAAGCTGTTTGGATCCCAGTAGATTTGCAGAGTACTGGGGGTTTTATCGCCGACATCATGATGCAAGCAACAACTATAACCATGGACCATCTTCAATTAAGGAAACAATGGTAAAGAAGTTTCAAATGAAAAGAGGTTGATCTGAGAGTTAATTCAGGTCAAAATTGGGTCTAGTCTATTTAAACGAATCAACATCATGTATTATGTCAGTACCCAACTATTTTCACAACTCAGGCAGTATCTGGCCCTTATTTTCATTAAAGTGATCTTTTTGAAATCGGTTGAATGGGTACGGTCATAATGCAATTCTTCAAAACTATGCAGACTTGATACTGGCAACTAGAGAGCTTCTTCTAATTTAAATGTCTTTTCTTCTAAAATATAGACTTCCAAATTTAGATCTGCTACTGTTACTTTTATTTCGATTTTGAAATAATTATTGTGTGCTCCAATAAAGTATGTAGTTTTGTTTTTAAAATGCAAATTTTGTTACACAATTAGAGCATTAAATGTAGTATTAGAATATTTATGAGAATAAAACATTTTTGAGAACATATAATATATGACTTTGTTTTGATAGTTATTTCCATTCCTTATCCTAGTTCTTTTTTTTATGTTTTTTTCCACAGCGACAAGAGTGCATTAGGTTAGGTATCCTTGTAACGATAAATATTATTTTAGGTTATGATCAGAAAAGATATGAACTCAAAATCTGAACAATGGAGGCCTTTTGCTTTGAATGCAATGGCTTCGGCTCCACAGTTTGAGTGAAAGCATAGTTCATGCAACTCCCAATAATAACCTCAGATTTAATGGCATTTGCATAATTTAATTAACAAAGTCCAGTTATTTCTATCGGTGAATACATAAAACACCTTGTATTGAACGAGGTCGTAAACAAGAAGCCTCTGGTCATAACAAGATTCCAAAACATGAACACAGCCTCAAATGGGACCAGTGATCCCATGCATGAATCATGAATCTTATATTTCAAAACAATTAATTGAAAGTGCATCCCAGTGTGGGGTCATAATATATTCATTGACTGTAGAGAGCGTCCATTTTTGGCTGACTTCCTTCAACTTGCCCTCACGTTTAACACTTAGCATGCCACACCCTTTTCCTGTATTCGACATGCCTATTGCCATGCCCAAATCTGTATTTTCATTAATTTGGGTCGTTAGCTAAAATCATGATTCATAGCATCCCTCTGATTCCTGCAATTCATGAGTTACCACATGACCTGGGTCACCATTGGCACTTTACGAATAGCTAAAAACTAAAAATAAGGCGACTGTAGTCGGTGGCACGTTAGTGTTAAGGAGACCTTGGATATTAAAAAGCACTTCGAGCCTGTTCCAAACAGGGTGAAGCGCTATGTTAATGAAATGTTAATTACAAAACTGATCATTAGGCCCGATGACCTCATCACATCTGAGGTATGCTGTATAGTCTCTAGACCTGTAAGGTGTCATCTCATGTTTAAATTCCATCTGTAATACAACTTGTGGAGTAAAGCCTTATAAACTTGCAAGTTCATGAACTTCTTTAGTTTTGGAACCGAAAAACTTGTCCTGAAGCAACATCATTTCCCACTAAATTAAAAAGTTAAGATATATCCCCCATTTTCAAGTCAAATCTTTTTCATCTATTACTATTAGGTCTCACACCAAAAATACTGCAATTAAATCATAGTGATTGACATTGACAGGTGACATTCAAGGGTAGGGTCCTTCCAATATTTATTTGAAAAAATGACATTCTTTGCTGATGTATTCTTGATCTTGATCCGTGTTCACCATTACTTGTCTTTATTAGTATTGGTCAATAAGGGGAACCAAAAACATCCTTTAACCATTTTCATTGGAAGGATGCACTATTACCCCTGAATTTATATATGATCATCCATTTCCACTGCAACCAAAATGACAGAAAAAAGATAGTGAAAGATTGTACACATTATTATTATTATAATCCACTTCGCTTAATCACAACTGTCGCTTAATCCCAACATTTTCAGAAAAACGTAATTAATTTGATATAAAAGACATAAATGAGTCATAACTTCCTCTCACTTTGTGAGAGCTGATTGATTAAAAAAATTAACAAAAAATCTTGACGCTACACAAATTTTCACAACTGACCAATCGGCTGATATTAAATAAAGTCTCCAGTCATTACCACTGGTCAATACAAACAATACAGATACAAGTGTTCTTTCACAGTTGTAAATAGCAATAAAAGGTGACCTTGAACTGTAGTGTCCCTGGACTGAAACTATCCTGAATACGTATTTTCATCGATTCCACTTAATCACAACTTAGGATAATTGCAACAATTTCTCGATTCCTGACAAGCTGCGGTTAAGCCGAGTGGACTGTTTATTATCATTCCCCAAGATACCTCGTAGTACAAGTATATATCCATGATTATCAACATTTTCTGATTATGAAACATCAAAAATTCAATAAGTGGTTTTCTCAGAAAAACAAACAAACCACCAAATGCTTTTGAAAAAAATTGGCATCCACATTTTTTATTTCAAAACAAATAATTGGTCATTTGCATAGCATATTTTGATCTTGCATCTCAATCAATTTCAATATTGCAACAGACACATTCAAGACTAGGATAAAACAATTATCTTAACACAAACCGTTTCTTTTTTTCTTTTTTTTCTTTTCATCATCGGCTTTTAAGAAATGACTTCCATGTCATCTTCCTTCCCAGTCTTAATACTCAAATATTAACATTTCACAATATATATAAATTCCACAGGAATCAAATGCATTTTTTTTATATTAGAAAGAAAAATGATAATCTATTAATTAGATAAATTCTACCTTGATATAAAAACCAAAATCTCTTTAACTGTAGAATTCATCTTATTTATTGTTGGTGAAAGCCATATGAGTGTTCTTCATTCACCACAACCTCCTCCCATTTCTCGTCAATCACGAGAGGCAAACAAAAAGCTTTCTATCATGTAACATCATATATAATATTAGAGTAGATAAGGGCATAGTTTGTATTGCTATTTCCCATTTTACAGGAACATTGGTTGTAATTGGTTGAAAACCCTGGTTATGAATTGGGTTAAAATGAAAATAAACATACATGGAATGGAGTCGGAGGAGCAAAGGTCTCGTATTCAATATTATCACAGTGCCATTTGTTGCAAATTTATTTTCTTTGACCAGACCTGGTTCAAAGGTACTGGGCATGCCATATCACTTTAATTTTAAAAGTCATAATATGATAAGATAAGATAAGATAAGATATCTTTATCAATCCGAAGAGGGGAATTACTGAATAGAATGTTGTGTGAATGATTGGTGCGAGAGGGTGTGTGTGTGCCTGTGTGCTTATTTTTCAGGTATGCATCTCTGTGTATGAATAATTATATTAAGTTGAGTGATCAATTGTTAATCATACAAAAATCGTTTATCGTGGACGATAAAGATATCATTATCATTATTATTATTATCATCATTATTATTATTATTATATTATTATTATTGTTGTGGTGGTGGTAGTTGTTGTTGTTGGTGGTGGTGGTGTTGTTGTTATTGTTGTTGTTGTTATTATTATTATCATCATTTATAATATATTTACAAGAATAAGTACATTTGAATCTGATTATAATTTGATCAGGCACAACTAGGAAGACATGCAAATCACACACACATCATTTACTCCTGAACAAGACAGTCCAGGCTAATTTCAAATTGACATATTAAGATATAATAAAAAGACAAGACGAACATTTCTGGATAATATCATTTTCATAGCCAATTTAATCCTAGCAAGAATGAGCAGGTACTCATAACAAACAAACAATGGAAAATAGTAGCAGCACCAGATTAATCAGACAACAACCAGGTTAATCAGACAACAACTTTTAACCTTCTCTTGTTTTTCCTTGACATAAAATACTTGTGCATAGATCTAGTATCTATGCTATATTTGTTTGAATTCAAAAACTGATGTATATTTTAGATGCATAAATAATTAAAAGTTTTAGATAAGAACGCACATAACATGTTTTACTGTTTTCTTCCATGCACTTCATTCATTCATTCATTTCTCACCACTCAGACAGGAAAACATATGCTACTCTTACAAATAACCAAACATATATATTTATTACAATCTGACTTAGAATACTCAATTTTTATAGAAATCAACATTGCAAGGCACCGTCTCTCAGTAACATAAAAATAACACTTACATAAGTGAAAAAAGTCTAAAATTAAAACAAGACTTGAATTATGAAACTTTACTTTCCATTCATTTCTGTCAATTTTGTTCTTGCATTGATTTCTTCTATTTCATTCTTAACAGCTTCCACCCAGTCAACACCTTTTTCCAAATCAATGTAGCTAGTAGGAGCCTCCATCATTTTTTCGATCGCGTCAGAGGTTGGCACTGGTATGCCGGCCAATCTGGCTGCCTCAGGAAATTTAATAGGAGAGGCTGTGGCAAGGACTACCCGAACTTTGTCCTCTTGGTTTTGTCTGTGGGGAGGAACAAAAGAAATAAATGTTTACTCGCATTTTGTGTATCATAGGTGTATTAATGTAATACACCTAGAGCTCTGACTATACAGGGGGCTGTGCGAAATACAAGTGTACAATAATATTAATATTATTATTATCATTTTGGCAGTGAGATGTTAAATCGATTAAACCTATACTGGCAGGGTTTGACTCACTCAACTAGACAGTGTAACATTCTTCTGTATCAGTGAGTGGCACAAGATTATATTATATTGTTTGCTTTTCTAAATATATTTTTTATTCATAAAATCAAGCAGAGCCTGAAAAAGACGTCATGTTTAGAAAAAAGTTCAAAATCCCCCTAGCCGTTTAAAGGTAGAGTCAGGTGGCTGTAGAGTGGGTTACAAGTTAATTTATTGTATATACCAAAGAAAGATGTTTCAATGTAAAATCTGCTTGAACCAAAGGGGTATTAATAATGTCTTAAGAAGCACTCTCCTCAGTGTTTTTAGGACTGAGTGGTAAAAACTAAGGCAACTGTTATTAGTACCTAATGGGATATGAGAGATCATATCGGAGTGGCACTTATTCTGGATTTAACCATTTTCAAGTGTATTTTTGGACAATCATTTTATGTCCTTGCTTTAAACTTGACTGACTGGCTTAACCTAACCAGATGGGTCATCAGATGTGCCTAGGGAAAATTTTAACCCTGAATTGGCAGAACAAATCCTTCTCCAGGCCAGATTGAGGCGAAGGATAAAGTTTCAATTTTTAATTTTGGCAGGGCAGCAGCTACAAGTGTCTTACTCTTTTACGACTTTGGAACTACTCTGGGTTCTTTTACATTCTACCGTCAACACATTAGACTTACTCCTTTTCAACTGTAGAGTAGTAAGCTGCCACTCCGACAGCAGTGTGGGGACAAACGTTGTAGCTGTTCTCTTCCCAGCATCTTTTCATGACTGTCTTTACTTCTTCGTCACCAGAGATTTTGAAGAGTTTTATATACTTGCGTAGCTGGAAGTTTAACATTAGTCAGTAATCAACAGCAGTTAAAAAAACCAACCCAAAAAACCCAAATGAAGATACAATATACAATATTATTCCCACTAAGCGAACCCACCATAATAATAGGTGCACCCCTAAGCGCTGGGGAGGGATTGTAATAGATCAAATTTAATAAAAATCAACAACACTATGCTCAAATTCCTTTTCATTCACACTCAAGACATGTTTATTTGACTAAAGCGCACTTCTAACCTTTACTGTCGCATATGCCAGCAATTCACATACAAACATAAGTACCATTAACATTAATTTCACACAGAATTATTTAATTACATGGTCAACAATTGATCTGATACACTTGCTGTTCATAGATATAGTATTGCTGCTCTCAATAAAAGTGAATGCGACCCAGCTCAAATCTCGCTAAAATGCATCATGTCTAAAATTTGGGACACACATTACCAAAACTCAATAATGTTGTTGTCAAGTAAAGAACACTGACTTTGGAAAATAAGCACAAAGAACCATAACACAAAACAGTTTGGAAATGACGGAAGGTTTGGCAGCTGTGCAACTTTAATAACCAAATAAAACAACAACGTTGATATTAAAGCATTAAAATCAACTTACATTATCCATGATTTTCGCAGGCACATCAATCTTGTTACGATAAACATCAGCCATAATCCTCTTGATTTCCTCCGAGTCATCATCACTGCACATGTACCAAACTCTTTCAAAATTGTAGGGAAACTGGTGAATGATAACCAAGATAAATAACTCTTTTGTTGGAGAAATAAATTTAGAAAGAACAATTCACATCAGCAAAATCATAATAATGAGAACTGCTCTTATTTTCAAGAATAATATATTCAATATGACAAATGAGATCCCACTTAAATCAATTTTTTTAGATATCTCAATCTAATCAACTTTCTTTCACCAGTAAGTTGGATCCCACAGACCCATTCAGTTAAAATATGAACAATAAAATATAATAAGTGTTGAACTATTAAGTGGGAATCCGTCAGATTTAAAAAAAAAATTAAAATAGAAAGTAATCAAATTAATGAAACATCTAGAAACCAAGTATTTGAGCCTGTGCTGAACTGGCATTTTAGATATCCTCAATCTAATAACGCTTTTTTAAAATGTTAACATAACATAATAGGAAATGAAAAAAAATATCATGAATGTTTTAAGATTGACAAAGAAAAGGTAAACAACCTGAACATCTATGGCTGGGGCAATCGTACACTCCACTTCTCCAATGTCACACTGGCCTGTCTCCATGAAACGAGACAATGCATTGTTGTGGTTCACAGCGCAGACGAAACGAATTGGCAATCCCATTCTCCTTGCGATAGAACCGGCTAAAAGAGAAAAATAGATGATAAAAGGCTCCTAACTTCCTCCTCATAGCTAGAATAAACCACAAAAGCGTCAAAATTACTAAATTTCTTAAAATATTTATAATAATATATACTCAATTCTTTAATTCTCTTCACAAAAAGCAATCATTGCCTTCATTAAATACACTTTTTATGTTGAATAAAACAATATAAGAAAATACTACTGTGCTTTATATTCCACAATATTTAAAGTACCATCATGAAGGCACTGCTGACATAAGCATCCTTCTTAATTTGCTGTGGAGCATACAGCATGAGCTGCCTGTTAACATTCAAGGGAATGAGGACTGCCAGACGCTAAAACTCTGAACAAGAGGAGTAAGTCACTCACCTGTGATATTTCCACCTCCGCCTGTAGGAAGAATAAATTCAACCTCTTTATCAGCTTCAGGGCACAACTGAGGAAAGTAAACGTCATTAAAACAATATTTATATTATATCGGCTAATCAAATGACAATTTGATTAATAATTTATTGATTGTGTGAGTGTGAAGGGTTATTTTTTTGTTTGTTTTAAAGTAAAAATGTTGCCTCTCTTATGATAATGAATCTCTCGCTCTCATTTTGTTTATTTGATACACCCATTAATCGTTTTGTTAACAACTTGATAATTTAACACTCTTACTTTGATTTCAAGTATTATTTGATATCTAAAATCATGTCTTAAGTTGAGTGACTAATGTTTTGAGTTATTCAGCAACTCTTACTCTCAACAAAGTTACCTTTATCATTTATCTATTTTATTTATTTCCCTGATCTTATGATCTGCAATAAATATAGACTTTGTTCAATTTCCCTCCGATAAACTTGATCCTTTACCTTCAAGTATGTATAGAAAAAATTGACCATTTGGATCATAATGCGACAGAAATTGAGTGAGCTTGTCGACCCTAAGTTGTGTTTAGCCACATAGTCTGTATCTCCAAACAATGTCAAAACAACAACGTCTCCATCATCAGAAGAACCGTCAACTAGAGGAGAAAAGAACATGCAGACCAAATATCACTCTACGTTAACACCAAGTAAATGTGAAATTTAAAAAGTTGAACAAACATTTTTTATTTTACATCAAGAAATAATGCAATTGCATCTTTTACTCTACCAAGAAAGACTTTCTCGTGCAATTGACAGTAAATTGTTAATTTTATACCATGTCGATTCTTTAAAATTTTGTTTAGCTTTTTGTGTGAACAAAACATTGGATTGCCGATGAGCAATTTTTTTTTTAACTACAAAATTTCTGACTTTAAATCTGCGAGAGTGGTAGATCTTAAATAATCATGTTACTTTTTGGCTCAAAAGGATCTTAATTACCTCTGAAGACATGTACGTTATTTTTCAGCACTGTGGTCATTTGTCTTTCCTGTATGGCTGTTATCCTTCCTCTAGGCAGGATGACAATGAGGTCAATATTGGACAAATTTTTCACTGCCTCAATGGCAGAACTGCCAGTGTCGCCTGATGTGCCTGTTGGGTAAAAATAAATTTAGTTGAAATATTTATTCATTTTAAACAATTTTTTAAAGTTGTAATTTTTTTTTTACGACGTCAGGTCATATCAAAGGCAACCCCTCTTGTTTAAGTTCTATCTGTAAAAGAATTTGTGGAGCGGAGAGTTTAAAAATATGAAAGGTGGATTGGATTGAGCCAAAGACCTCTGCACACAAAAGTGGCAATTGATAATTGCATAAGGATTAGATAAGTTATAAATAAATGGGAGATGGATACGTATCAAATCAGGTAATTGATCACATTTTGTGTTTGTCTTCATGAAATATATTACATACATATTACAAATCAAGCAACAATGAAGAAGAACAATATTTACAATCTAGGGTTAATAAAAAGAACAGTTGTTAAGACTAAAACCAAACTCACAGCAAATAAGAGTGATGTGTTTATTTTCTTTGCTAAGAAAATAATTCAGGAAACTTGCCACACAGCACATGGATAAATCTTTGAAACTTAGAGTGGGACCATGGAACATCTCAGAAATAACCAAACCATTGGCCAGTTTTGCGATCGGTACGACTTCGGGGACATTGATTGCAGTAAAGGATTTTTGAAGAAGATCTACATTAGAAAATAAAAATAGAATGTCATTGCATATATACATACAATATAACATACAGTCCACTCCCATTCATACAATATAACATAAAATCCACTCACATTCATCGCAATTCAGTTAATGACAACTGCCACTTAGTCGCAACTTTCTCAGAAAAGAATAAAAACTATATATAATAGTCATTAATGAATTGCAACTCCCTCCGCTAAATCACAACAGTGTGACACCTGATTTCTTTAAAAATTCAGTAAAAAATTCAAACCAGACACAAAGTCTCACACTTTCCTCATCCGCAAACATAAAAAAACACATCTTGTCATTTTCGGTCATTCAACACAAAGAATATGGGTGCAACTCTCATATGCTCTCTCTTACTGAAAAGCGATGAGAGGTGACCTCAGACCGTTATCTCCCTTGACTAACACGGTCTCTTCCGATCATTTTCATAAATTCTTCATAATCTCAACTTTAGATAATTGCAACAATTTCTTGATTCCGCATGAGTTCCGATTAAGTGGAGTGGACTGTATATGTTTTTTACCTTTCCTAATGTTATCATTATACTAGCGGATACAAAAAGGCTTAGGGCCAATAACTTTGCTGGGATTTGCATAATCAACACTGATATTGAAATGATACAAGTACAAATACCCACAAGTTGTTTCATGTAAAATTTAAAAAGAAGAACATTTGAGGCATGTGAGCTGTTACATATAATATTGTCCTCAGTGGATTGAAGACCACTTCAGGACAAGGTCATCTGGCATGGCATCATACACACAGTTCACACAGTTACAACCACAACCCCCTAGAGTTTTACTTGTCGGTTTACCGAAAGGATCAAATGTGTGTCAAAAACTTTGGAACACTGCATGGGCTGAGGGATACTATTGCTATATAAATGTGAAGGCCATTTCCCTAATGCAGTATCAGGCAATTTTGTTTAACACCTCCAAGACTCTATCGCTTGAGGTTAAAGGTATGCATGGAACACTGATCAAACATTTACTCGCAGCGCCGCAAGTGGGATCATGGTCTTGAGAAAAAATCCAGGACTTCCACTAGGATTTGAACCCGCAACCTCTCGGACCAAAGGCAAGTGATGTAACCACTGCACCACAGGCTCTTCTTCAGAGGAATCTGACAAAATACTGATAAAGCTCTAGACCCAGTAATCCTGTTACAGCATGACATGCTTCCAATGCATATTAAATACACTGAAAATTCAAGCACCTCTGCATCATAAAATGATAAAACAAGGGAAAATGGTATAGCTTTGATTATAAAATGATGCATTTAAAAAAAATCATGCAAAAGATAAATTTCCAGAGAAATTTCAAATTCTTACTCAGATGTCATTCTATACTTTAAATAAATATAAGTAGGTGGTGCATTTACATACCTTTAAGATCTTGTGATGGAATATCCTCTTCTGTCAGGAAGTTTGACGCCACTTCAAATGCCAGATCTTGGAATGAGAGAGACGCCCACTGTCGGAGAGTCTCGGCACTAATTTGGGGGACGGTTTCAGGAAGAAACATTCCTCCATCACTTGCATATCCCCTGAATAGAACATCTTTGAATGTGACGTTCCTCTCACCACCTCGAGTACTGGAGTATCTCATTTTTACCTTTCTTCTCTGGTCCTCCTGTGAATAAATGTTAGTTATAACTAAGGCCTAACATTTTCCACGTCAGTTCATAGTCACAAAACAGTTACTCACATTTTGGGAGAAATAATTGCACGCAACTGTCACTGTCATGGGAAATGGGGGTTTGGTACTTTTACAGCATAGGTTAGGACAGGAGGACTTGTTTAGGTGTGAGTAAATTGGGTAAATGACCTTTTGAGGAGAAAAAATTCATTCCCATGCCAAAATATCAAGAATAATAACAATAAAAATAAAAATAATAATAATAATAATAATAATAATAATATTAATAATAATGATAATAATAACAATAATAATGATGATAACAATAATAATAATCATAATATATAATAATCATAATAATAATAACAATATAATAATAACAATAATAATAATTATCATTCAATAATAATATTATTATTCTTATTGTTAATAATAATAATAATAATAATAATAATGGACATCACTATTCGCCCACATTTTGGGGCGAATAGTATCAGCACTATTCGACCACATTTGGGGCAAATACCATCTCCACAGTGGCGGCACTATTCGCCCACATTTCATGCAATTATGCCGCCATTGCAACTGGCCCTGTAGTGTAGAGGTTAGCATGTCTGCTTTACACGCGGATGATCGCGAGTTCGAACCTCGCAACCCTTTTTTTTTTTTCTTTCTATTATTACTTTTTTTTTTTTTTAAACACTCTGTTGAACTCACCAGATCTGTTTTGGCCATTTATTTTATTTATTTATTAAAATAGATTCTTTCCATAAAGCTGAAATAAAGTTATTATTATCTAATATTTTAGC
>JARDUL010242406.1:0-16481 GCA_030265205.1 Dirona pellucida
TTCTTCTGCAACTTCCTTCCATTTTTGGTAGATTAGAACCCTATTTGAATAATCAGCGTCCCCTTTATCATAAAGGAGCTGCCCTTTTCCTATAGCCTCTATCAAAGCTTTCACCTCCATTGTGTTTGGTTGATTGAAGATAATAAAAAACGGTTCAGCGCTGGCCAACTTTTAGTGCAGCACTAAAATGAAAAGTGCAGCGAAACGACGGGTGACCCACGGGTTCACGCTGGTGAGTAAAACGGCGCCACTCCAATAGGTCAAAACCGTTGGATGGGTTTTCCATTTCCCCGAGGTCGTTCTATTGTGATTGTGAGTAAAAAGTACCGTGACATATTGACAAACAACTTTCCAATGGTGAATAAGGAATATCTATATATATATTTTCGGTACTTCCCGAATAGCAAGGTCAAGTTGCTGGGGAAAACCTATGATCTAGCAACTTGACCTTGCTATTCGGGAAGTACCGAAAACAATTCATGAGATTCCTTATTCACCACTGGAAAGTTGTTGCCACGGTACTTTTTACTCATAATAGAACGACCTCGGGGAAATGGAAAACCCAAGCAAACGGTTTTGACCTATAGACTATAGACATAACACAATTCATATTGCACAAAATTTAGACCCGTCGTTTCGCTGAAGAAAAAACAACGGTGACGGAACGGCAACTGATTCACACTCAGGCAGATTATCGCCAAATTAAATTACCCTAACTCTGCATGCATGATAACCTTGTGCAACTTAAATAAATCTTAAACATCTCGATTTCTTTAAAGGCACCAGTATTCTGTAGGACAAGGTTCGCTAAAAGATTTTCCACCGCAACTCGACTTTGCTACTCGGGAAGCACCGAAATAAACCCTGAGATTTCTTATTCACCATTGGAAAGTTGTTTGTTGTTACTCTGGGAAATGGAAAACCCAAGCAAACGGTTTTCACCTATTGACGGAACCCGTTCGTCTATGTGGAAATTATGTAGTAATTAAAAACTGTCTAAACAAGATCTGTGCAGAAATACAACAAATCTATAATAATAATATTTATTAAATGATCAATTATCCATAAAATAGGAAGCTGAATTTATGTTCAATGCAATGCAATGAAATTTTGAAATGAAAACTTGACGAGATACCTACTTTGTTTCTTGAATAATTTATTTATTTTCGCTGCAGTAATATCCAATGTTGACACAAAACATATTACATCACAAGAAGACTATATATAATACATAATAACAATAACATTTATTCACAGTGAACTTGTAACCAATGAAATTCATTTTTTGCCAATTCAATGTTGCCAAAATAACAATTGGAGATGCAATCTCAATCATCTTGTCAATCACCTCATTTAACAAACTTGTTCTGGCGAGTGAACATCAGATTTGTGATTACATTTAAATATAACAGAGGGATAGGACTCCGGACAGGACACCGGACAACTTGGCACTAACACTAGCAGCTTGGTTTGGTTCGTCAGACAGTGGTGATCAATTAATTCTAACCGACCAAAAACAGCTAGGTCGGCAAACCAAACCAAGTTGTCTGGTGTCCTGTCCCATCCAGCGTCCTGTCCCTCCACTCTAGTAGGCCTATATAATGACAACAACAAAAATAAGCCTTGCAGGGCCCCTTTTTCCCTTTCCATAGCAAAAAAAAAAAGAAGATTCACCACCCTCTGGACAGGACACTGGACCCATTTCTAAGCCTGAATTGAGTGAGAGATAATTGAAGTATGGTTGGTTTGGATTACGCCCAAGTGTTGATCAAGATCAGTATTTTTAAATCCAATATTATTAAAAATAGACCAATTATACATTTTTTTAAATTTCATTCTCAGCAAATCTGCGCTCACCGTAGTTGTGCAAAATAAAGTAAACAACAATAAAAACCTTTCTATAATGACTATAGCTTCTGCTCAAACCCTCTACCTCATTATTATTATATCCATATCACTAAAACAATACTTTTCACACAATGCTGGTTTCAATTTCAATGCAAAACGACAATCATGAACATTGCTCTCTGACTGACTGGAAACAAGTGAATATATCCAGAATAGAAACTATCCATGCCTGTAACTGTAACAAGAAGCATAAACAAATAAATTGATAACAAAAAGAAGCAATGCATACTAAAGACAACATGAAATTATTTCCCTCTGAACAAAGTGACGGCTTGTTTCAGATATACACTCCCTGGCTCCTGGGCGAGGTGGTGGCACAGTGGTTAAGTCACTTGCCTATGGTTTGGGAGGTCACTGGTTCAAATCCCAATGGAAGCACTGAATTTTTATCTCAAGACCTTAATCCCACTTTGCGGCGTCAATGTCTACCCTCAGAATAGACCCTAAAGACAAATTTCTCCCTGGGATGAGTAAAGGGAATTCATTCATTCATGCAAGCAAGTAAATCAGAGCAAAACATTGGGTACAAATTTATTGATATAGATATTGAGTTCATCTTAAACCATTGGATGATATAAACTACTGGATCTCCAATGGCAAATAAACTTTGACCTGAATTATACTTATACTTATGAGTAAAACTGGTACAGTAGTCTCCAACTAAGATCAAAATCTGCCCAAGATTCTGCTTGTGATACGAAACATAAAAAGGTTTACATAATGTATATAATTATAGCATTCAGAGAGAACATGTTGCAATAATTCGCCATTCTGTATCCATTGTTCACTGGAACCATCCAACAGTGTTGTACCTGATTAACATATTTCTATGTTGGTGGCCAAGTAGTTAGGCCATCTGGGAGAAATCATAAGATGCCAGGTTCAAATTCTGGTAGTGCTACCGATGCTAAGTCCTTGTGAAAGAAACTTTATACACTTTCCCTGATTGACTTGGGTGTCAATGAGCACCCAGCTACATGCTGAGAAAGATATCATCAGTATGTCAGTGTGCTCCCCAGGGAAATATTGAATGACACGGTCTGTTGGGGGTCAAATTATGTTGAGTCTCAGAGCCTGCACTTGCACAGGGGTTCAAACAATAAACCCATCTTTTTTTTACTTTAAATCAGCAATAACTGGCAGCCAGACTAGACTAGCTGGTTTGAGATTCTGATGTATGAGCTTCCCCATTCTGCTGAAATCGATGGTTCAAAGGAACATTGCGTCTTACACTCGGTAGAATTTCAACAACATCCCCTGTGGGATTTTCTGCATTAAAAAATATCTGTGACATCTGCATCTTTATCACAGCTTGTGCTTCTTTGGGCAAAGACTTCAATCTCAAAGCATAGCTTTCAAAAAGAAGCATGTCAGAGTCCTGACTGTGAGATTTAACTTCCATACAACTCCTCTTCTGGTACATGGCAAAATCCCTCCAAGACATTGACGGTGACCGTTTACAAGATTTCCTTCTGTCATTAAGAATGACATAGTCATTTGGCTGGACAGGCCAAGACGCCTCTGTAGACTGCGCCTCGTCACTTTCACCAAAATTTAGTGTAGACCTGGAGCAAAACCAACATAGAAACGAGCAAATCATTTAACATGAACAAATTTCATTAGTAAATTTCTGGGAGCCTAATATGTTCAATCACCATTACTCTGGTTTGATTCAGTTGAATGCAAAGACTTCATGCCTAATCTAGCATCAGCAATATATCAATGACAATTGTTTGTTTTCCCGAAGGCTACGAATACACGTCATCTGCATACACCTACTCATTGGCCAGACGTATGGCCAGCTTTGGCTAAGCATAGAAGTCTATCATAGCTGTATCGTTACTTCAAATGATCCATTTCTGGCATATAATTGACAAGTATTTGGTGAATGTGTGTGTGTGTTGGTGGGTGTGAATTGAGTGATGCTACACTCACTGAAGGCTCAGTATGGCCAACCATAAACACAAGTTTCTATTCATTTCATAATTTCTGAAAGTCATACAAAGGTGCAATGTCTGAACAATGTTATCACAGTGAAAGTCATGCACAGTGTTGCTGAACTTATCACATCATGTGGACAACAAAACTGTTGTTAACTTTTGTCCTTATAATCAAAAAGAAATTCTTAATCTGGAAAGAGTAATTCTATCTTCTTAAAATCATTTTACATAACTATAGTTGTAGCTATGAATAGATTATTATCTATTTGGTCAATGTTCTTTTAAAAATTAATAATGATTACACCCATTAAAAAAACCCCCCAAAAAACAACCCAACAACAAGCGGCCCATATGACGACAGCCTGAACAATAGTTCTTTCATACTGACAAAAAAACCAAACAGAAACCCAAAAAAACCCTACAAACTTAATAACATCTACCTTAGTTCATCTTTTACATCTTCTCTTTCAGACAATGATTCATCTTCCAACTCCGCATCATATGACATGTTGATCTTGGAGCTGAAATAAATAGGTCAAAAGAAAAATAGAAGACTTGAATGAAAGGATTCAGTTTCTTCTAAATGTCATTTGTGGAAACAAATGCCGCAACTTTTTTTTCTCTCAATAACCTGCAACCTCTCGAACCATGTAATTTAACCACTGCACCATTTACTCCCCAATTTTAAACCTTCTTTATTTCCTTGTAAAACAAGCTAAATATTATGTGTTATAGTTATAAAATGAATAGACCACAAATGCTGCTGATTGTCACAATTTAGATTTGAGGGACAATCTCTAAATAAAAGTCTAAACAAGTTATCTTTTTTAAGTTTATAAGTTATGTTATATTTTGCGAGGCATGTCATTTTCTATGAAAGTGAGTGGCAACCGGGAAGTAGTAGGGTCAAAAACTGGTGACAATGTAAGAGCTATCAAGTCCAAATTAAAATGATGGCAACTTACTTAGATTCATTTATGTAAGGCTCTAAAAAGTTCATTTGGTTGGCAAATTTGTATGTTGCTTTGGTGTCATTCTTTCTCCTTTGTTTTACATAAGAGTCTCTCATATTTCGCCATCTTAGACGCCATGCCCTTGCTGTGAAAAAGATAGGGAAAACATGAACGAAAGAGCAGTGATTACAACAAATTTTCAAATATGAATGTTCAGTATTCTTATGAGCAAAATTATATGGTAACCATGAATTTACAGCATTTTTAAAGCACTCTCCATGTTGCAGCATCTCAAAGTGCACTGCAATCATAAAATAGAAATGGAGTGTACATAGCATGAAATACATTCGACAATTGACTTATATACATAGAAACAAATCCACTTGCAAAAATAAGTAAATTAAATTAAATATAAAATATAGTAGTAGTAGTGCATCATAAAGCATAAATAAATTCAGTCACAATGCTCTGATTAAAATATATAATATATATATATATTAATTGTTTAAACATAGTCTCAATTTTGAAAACAATGTGGATGGAGTAAAAGTGTTTTTCAATAGCCAAGAAAGCAACTGGCTGGATAACATTTTGCTGCTTAGGTGGGTGTAAGTGTAGAAGTAAAAGTTTTAATAACTTTATTAGCAAAAGACTAATTCAATGCTTGTTATACTGCCACCAATTTACACATTGAAGCATGCTGAGGACTGTGAATGCAATGGTTCATACGTTGTGTGACACTGACAGCTCACATGATGGAGTTACCTTTATTAATTTAATCATCTTCTTCCTTCAAGGTCCTATTCAGAGTGTACTTTCGTGACTTTCACACCAAGCTCTCTATAACTTATAACACAAGCAGCATAATAATAGCTCAGCTGATAGTGAACTGTTGTTTGCAAGGTGGTGTTGTCACTGCTGGCATTGGCACTGCAACGGGCAACATGATTCTTCTATCACTTCTACTTCTAACATGATTAACTCTACTACTACTATTATATTATAATTCTGTTTACCATAAAAGTGCCACTCCCTACTCATTTAGTTATAACACAAGCTATAAAACAGAGTTGAATTTCATGTTGTTTGTCATGGCCATGTAATGTGGAAAATCACTCACCATCCATTTCTTCAATGTTCAAGGTGTCAGCAACACCGTGCCAAAAAGAGTGTGTTAGGTATGAATCACTGTGTCTTCTATCGCTTGGGTTGTAAATGTAACTGCATTGTCGCACTAGATCTATCAAGCATTGAAGTATTTCGTCAGTCAGTTTTGGCATGTTGACTTGGTTTTTTTCAGGAGCCACGAATCAAAGTTAAAGGACAAGAAGTTCCATGAAAAGACAGTGCTGTACTGAGTACTGTGTTGTTGGTGTTGTCGTCAGTGAGTTTAGACTGCCAAATAAACTCTACATTTATCATTTATGTCTATGAAGTCCACGATCAACATTATTTCTTCTCCCCCATGTTTCTATCCGTATTATTATTTATATCATGGCGCCTTTTATTTATGTTGCTTTTTCTTTGTTTTAGTTTTGCTTGTGAAAGGAAAGGTTGTTTTGGACATCAACAATAAAATAAAATAAAGGCAAAGGGGCAGGTACAAAAGTTTACATGAAAATCACCAACTCTTGTTTCTTTGATGGAGACTGGAGAGCTCTACTTTTTTCGTCGTCCTTTCATTCATTTCGTTCTTCTACCTTTTCTTTTTTATTTGTTTGTATGTTTTGTTTTTTTGACTGTTTGTTTGAGGATTTGTTGTTGTTGCTGGGCGGGGGTGGGTGGGGTGCAAAAATCAGTAGAAATTAGGATGATGATTTTGCCTGTCTCGATTCAACAATATACTTTATTTGATGAGTTACAGTAACACGTAAATAGCACCAAATTACCTTGGGTGGCAAAAGAAATGCAAACACTAAACAGTGAAATAATTGATACAGGAATCTGTGTTGAAGAAAAGTGGGAACGCTTAAAAAATGGCATCCAGAAAACTATGGAAGAGAACATCCCATTCAAACTTACATAAAAAAGACACAACCTGCCCTGGATCAACAACATTAGAAAGAAAATAACAGGAAACACAAATTATTCACCAAAGCAAAGTCAACAAATGCTGATTGTGATTGGGATAAATATCATGAATGTAAAAAACAAAAACAAAAGGAAATAAGGCAGTCTCACTGGATATATGTGAATGAAACTTTAAAAGAATCAATGAAAAAAGGAAACAACAAAACATTTTGGAAATCTATAAAATCTCAAAGGAAGGACTCTATGGGCGTAGTAGGCCTCCGTCACAATGACATGTTACATCATGACAGCAAGGCTAAAGCAGAAATACTCAAAAACCAGTTTAAATCGATATTCACGAAAGAAGACATAGAAGATGATGTACCACCCTTAGAAGAAATTAACTTTTCAAATATAGATGACTTTGTCATCAACATTGAAGGTGTTGCTCGGCTATTGGAAACCATAAAAGAACACGTCAACAATAATTGTTGTTCACTTTCTCCGTCACATTCATGTATTTCAAGAGGCATGTTATGGGTGATACTTCGTATGCTTGTTTGCTCAAATTTTATGAGTACCGTAGACTGTTGGGAGGTACAGTGTCAAAAGCCTTACTGGAGCTAAAACTATTAAATCTACTTGCTTTTGTTGTCAAATGATCTTGTGATTGATTCTAGTGTGGTAATAGTTATAAGTTGTGTTTCACATGAGTGGTTCTTTATAAATCCGGATTGGTAATTCACTGACTGATATGTTATACTTTTCTAGGTGGTCAATCACTATGTTTGGGTCCAGCCGAAATAAGGATACAGATGTTACCATTAAGGCAAGGTGAATGCTATTACTATTACCATGGCATCAACATTGACTTAATGAATGATTACAATTCAAACAGCCCACCATTGAATACCAGAAGGTAAAAAAAAAGGAAAAGATGAAGGGAAGACATTAAAAAAACACAGGGAAGAACTATTGCAGGAGAAATAAAAAAAATTGTAAGATACTCGAGACATGATGTGGCATTCAGAAGGTAGCCCACAACGGACAAATACATATCTTCGATTTGAACTGTATAAAAAAATAATGAGAACAATACATAATGTGACGAAAATTAACACTATAATGATAACAAATACACCAGTGGCTATAAATATGCACAATACTTTTATTGTTGAGTTAAAATCGAAATCTCATATATATATATATATTATATTAAAATCTTTTATCTTGGAATATTTCAGTGAGATCATAAGTAAAAGCTATAAATGAAGTAAATTGATGTAATAATAATAATAATATTCAAAATACAGTATTTCTTATTCTCTTTAAAGTGTCTGCCTCACAGCATTAAAAAATGTCATTGGATAAAAATGCTATGTAATGAGCTGTACAACCATGGCTTTTCAAAACATGAAATTTTCAAAAATACTGTAGCGGAAGAAAAGGGCTCCAGGCGGGACAGGACACCGGACAACTTGACACTGACAGCTTGGTTTGGTTTGTAAGAAACCAAGCTGCTAGAGCCAAGTTGTCCAGTGTCCTGTCCCGTCCGGAGTCCCATCCCTCCATTATATGATATAGTTGAAGAATACACACAAAAACAATTCTTCTGAAATGTTTTGGGACAGTATGTTTTTTTCAATTAATAATATAATTTCAGACCAATAACAAAAAGTCGGATTATCAAGCACCATATAATATTTACTCATGAGACATGCACAATGTCTTTTGATAGTTTTGAAAAAATATATAAGTGATGGGGAATAGTATAAGATTGTTTTGGGGTTTTTTTTCAAACAGGGGGTGTCAGTGTCACCATCAGAACAAGAATTGAAAATGAATTCCAATCTCAACAAACTCGACCAGCTGGAATAATAACGACTATAGATATCCTCATTATATCTTTCCAGATTTATGAAACGTCCGCACAAAATGTCCATGAGTGCTGTTTGTTTGAACTCTCTAGTTTCAATACTACAACATGGAAAGGTTGTTGAGACTCAAGCCCCATGTCCAGCTCCAGCATGCAAAAGACAAATTAAATTATATCATAGTTGAAAATTGAAAATACCAAACTGTGTGCGTCGTTGAATCAAAATCTTACAAGAGAAGAGCATGCCGTCGACCTACACGGTTTGGTTATCAGTTACACACATTGGCCTTGTTACGTAGTGGGACCTTTGAATGTTGTATTTAGAACATTGTGTAATTTACAGGCCAGAGAGAAGGATAGACATGATTTTGGTACCGAAATAAATTAAACATATTTTTTTTCAGACTTAAACGGTTTGGCATATTCATCAATACATATTCTTTAAAAATGTTTTCAAAAGTAGTATGAGTCAGAAACCCCTTTGCAATGTTCAATTACGTTAATCAGAAATATATTGACATGACCCAAACAATGTGGAGTAACAACCTTTTGTGTATTTGGAAATATGAGCAACATGTTGTTCAGAATTGCTACCACAGACTGACAAATAAAGTAACAAATAAAATGTGCAGACCCCAAGATAGGATTAAATTATCAAGCACCATACAATTGCATCAGTTAAATATCACCATAAACTTTAAATTTATGTCATATGTTTCATAACGTGTTCTTTTTATTGTCTATTTCTTAATACTGCTTGTTATAAAATATTACAAAATCTATATAGATGTGTGTTCACTTTTGTTTCATTACTAATGTTAAGTTTAAATCTAAACATACAACATAAAAGGATAATTACAACTTCATTTACCACGCATCACACAATGAGCTTTGATTTAATTAGACTTTGCAAAGTTTAGAAGAGGCACATTTTATTGATAATCTGATAATATCATATAAAGCAAGTTTTCTTGTCATTTTTGAATAACAGTAACAGCATTGCTGAGCAGTCAGTTTTTGGTAATTTATTAATAGATATATATATATATATGGAATACCCTCTGAGACAATATAAAACATGTAATATAAACAAATGAGTGGCAATAACAGTCAGTATTCTCTGTCAGCACTAACCGTATTCAAACACTCACAATTTTCACCTCATGGCACACTTAATCTATGTACTATACATAACATTTACTCCACACCTGCCAAGAAATGAGGAACATTCGTAAAGACATTGCGTCTAAAGGGATGCAAACATTTAACCCAATATCTTATGTTTTCATCAGCCTTCATCAATCATCTTTTTTTCATCCCTTTTACTTTTAATTTTAAACCATTTTCATACCTCAAGGTCTACTAATTTTGGATTCATTGGTATAGGTCTCATTTTGACACACATATGTTTAACATAGTAATGCAGTAGATGTGATTGATCAGTTTAGACTCAGGGACTGGGATCTGGGTCCCTACAAATATTCCATCTGATTTATTAACTTGTGAAAGACAAAGGGTCACAAAAGTGAAGTAATGTAGCTACTATACTAGTTACCAGCACCTTATTACCCTGATATTGCAGTTTATTTCAGGGCATTAAAAAAATCAAAAGTTCTGGCAGGGCCATTAGTATTACCACATTTATACAGGTAAGATACAAAGACATATTTAATAGAGTTGAATAACAAGTTCAGAACACATTATAGGCTTTTCAGAGTAACCCTCTGATGATTGATGAATGAGTATTATTGCAATAGACAGGTTGAGATTCTGTGAAAAAGGATTAAGCTTCAAAACAATTGATTAAGTAAGTAACAAATCATGCTAAAACAATTTGCAACAGAGCTGGGTTAAATTTCTATTGTCGACTTGTAGAGCAAAAACTTCCAAAAATATTGAATCAAAGAAGAGACAATTTTAAAAATACCAAACCAAAGAGACGAGAAAAACAGACATACTCAATAAAATTAACATAATAAACAGAGGATATTAAGTGAGATTTTTTTGTGGGAGTCTTTTATAACAAGGACATGTCAAATATTAGAATCAGTTTTAAGTAAATCTTGTTATAATTAGTCAGCCCGCTTCTTCACACTCACTCATACATTTTCTAAAACTTCATACACTGGACTAAGTAGATATTGGTATGAAAAATAAATAAATCAGTTTAAGTTAAATGCTTTAAAATGTGAGCAAACATTTTGATACAATAGTAAACAATTATAACACAGCTGAAAGCACCAAAATAAAAATTATGGCAGATATTTTAAGTAAAAAAAGATAATATCACGCTTGAAGTTGGAGAGCATCTGGCTTTGATCACATAAATAAAATTCAGATTTTTTTTTAAAGTAAAAAATTAAAAACTTTCAAGACTAGTTGTGGGAATAAAAACTGGAATGATAATGATTAGTATTTTTTTTAAATGTTAAAAACTCTTGTTTCAAAACAGAATTGTTTACGACAGACTTTCAATGCTCCACAATCGTACTTGTCTGAGAAGAGGAGGACAGCGAGGCTTGGATGGTGGTCTTTGGGTTAAAACAAGGCCTGCATTTTTAAGGTTTTCATTGATTTTATCCTGAATATGGGAAGGTATGACATACTTCAACCCCTTAGATACAATCATATGAACATCATATTCAAGAATCTCGGCAAGAGAGGGAACAACGTGGCAAGCAGCGGATAAAATGTGAGATGGCCACATCTTCGGATTGTACACACAGTCTTTCATTTTGTCTGATAGGCATTGTTCAATTTTGTCATCTACATTTTCTTCTGAAATAGAGCTGACTGCACACGGATATCCAGTACATCCAGAGAGAAAAGAATGGCAGAAGCTGTTCTCATTACAAAAGTGAATTTCATTACGGTACAAACAGGCAATTCTTTCAATTACACTCTTGAATATGATGCTTGACAGATGTTGCTGCATAGCCAGTGTTTGAAATATTTGGCTGTCAATTTTGAGCAAATTCATGACATAACTATTCAACTGAGCGTTTTCACATATTTTGCTATTTAGAATATTGGTGATTCTCTCTTTACTCTCTGCTGAACCATCACAGTATTTTGAAGTTATAGTATTCACAAGCTTTGAACAATTCGCATCCAGAACACAATCAAACCTCTGGCATAAGCTGCTGTGGTGTTGCTGAGCTAATGAAAGTGTGAGGGAAATCATCTCTGGGCTCGAGTATGAAATAATTGGGCATGACATATTTTCCCGTAAACTGTAAACGAAGCTGTTCACATCCTGGATTGCATTTTGGGCATGAAATCGGATGTCTGTAATTTTATCAGAATGGCTGAAATGCTTGCTCAAACAAGTTTCTCCAATGGTTGTCTCAGTGCGATCTTGTGAAATATTTACATAACCTACCCACAAGACCCACCGTTCTTCGCTGATGAGTATGAGGAGTGCGGAGCTCTTTCCAAACATAGGGGAAGTGATGATTTCAACACTAAAAAGGGGGTTAAAATCAATTGGCAATCTTGGACGGATTCCATCGTTACAAACAATGTCCATTTGGAGAGAGGTGCTTCCGCCTTGCTGCATTGAGAAAAACTCCACAGAGTTGCTACAAGTTAGGTCCATTATGCCAGGCAAGGCTAGAAATGCTTTAGTGAGAACATCATTGACAAGCACACCAGGATGGCTTATCAACTCAAAGGCCTCTTTGACAGTGAAGGGTAGAGGATAAAGCTCATACATGAGGGCATGTGAATACATGTAGCTGGACCTCAGGCCACATACCAGCCACATAATATACATGTGCTTCAACGTCGCAATCTTGGTCAGGTATTTGGAATGGTACACAATGTGAGCCTGGTCACTTTCATCAAGCTAAGAATAAAATGGAGAATAGAGAGAAAATAGAAATTAGTGTTAAAAAATTAAATTGAAGGAATAGAGTTTCTAATACAATATTTAACAAAATAAGATGTACAATACCTAAAACAAACACCACAATTCTTAAAACTGTTACCTTCATAAATAAATCTACGAGTCCCCCATTTTTTCTTCCTAGCCTCTCACCATCGTCATTGTCATCACAAACATAAACCAGACCCAAGTTATTCTCAAATTTATACTCCCCTTTCTCTCATCATCCCTTCATACCGAACTTATATAATCCATAAATTATTCTTCCCAATAATCTTCTGTCAATCCAAAATGGTAAAGATGAATTCTATTTTCTATGAATCATGTCAATGAGGACAAATAACTTTTAAGTTGATTTTGCAAAGTGACAATTGCAATGCACTGGTGGCCAAACTTAACCTTTCCATTTGATCAAAAATATTCATCGCTTCAATACAAAAGCTAAAAGCTGAGGTTGAAAGGAATGGTAAAAACCACTAATGACATCATCAGAATAAAATAATTCCTGAAACGCAAATCGAACATGTTCATTACAAAGCTTACACCCATTGCCTCGAGTGTTAAATTGCAAATTTTTTTCTTCTTGTAAAACACACTGTGACTAACAATCAGCATTATATTAAATGATCATGTCCACGTGTAAAGACAATGATATCTATACATGATATTAAAAGACATTTGAAAAATAATGATTGAAATTCTTATTTGAAATGCTTCAGATCCTGAGTTCACGACAAAAAAAGTAATCAGCCTGTTTTAGGTGATTAATGATATTTTCTTACACTGTGCAGTCAGTTGTTGAAAAAACTTACTTTTATTGTTGTGTAGACCCAGTACCAGAACTCAAAGGGCATTGTGACGTTGGCATTGCACACATCAGCAGCTGTGATAAGGGAACAGTCGAAGGATATGCGACAGTATTCATCAAGGAAGTGGGATGAATAAATAGTTTCTGCAAAACGTGAGTCCGCAAGGGCACATGTAGCCAATGCTTGAGTGTCCAAGTTCAGGAATATCTTTTCTATAATTTCAAGGGGAAGTTCAAAGATGTCCATGAGGAGATGCCGGCATGAAGGACTTCAGGGCCTGACTTATGTGATTACCTTTAGAATGTGAATAGTTGTTCATGTTAGTAAATTTCAAAATCGCTGTTGAATTTATAACAATGTTTTTAAGCAATTTGGAATAATGGAAAGGCAAACATTACAGACTACAGAAATACATTTAACACATGCTATTATAATAGGTTTACACCTAATAACTATTTCATTTCTGGCAGGTTTTTAAAAGTTAATGCCTTGACGATGATCTTGGCAAAAATGAATGCACTCTTCACAAAAAACAAAAGTGACCAAAACAGCCCATGCTTCCAGAATATGTGACAAAAAACATCCAAAACTCCTTGAGTTCCACCTCACAAGAAGGTCGACCAAAAATTAAGTAGGTATTGAAAAATATCTTTAACAGGAGCTCATTTAATAGTAATAGACCTGAAATTCATGAGATCCCAGGTTCGAATCCTGACAATGCTTGGCTAAACATTGAGTCCAAAGGAAAGACTTAACACGTGATTTTCCTCACTTGGTTCAGGGGTGAATGAGTACCTAGTTACATGTTGAGAGAGATATTGACTGTTTATTAGTCTGTATCCACATATATACAAGTACAGGCTCACATACTAACACTATACATCATTTATCCCCCAGCAGACTGTGTCATTCAGTATTCTTCCTGAGGAGCATTATCAAGTCTAGACTGCAGTCTAGTAGTAATTAGTACCCCAGCAAGTTAGGCTGCATCTTCTTAACCGCCTGGCCGCCCGGGAAAAGAATTTTGAGGTGTTCAGACGCCAGCTAAAATTACCGGTCACAGCTTGATTTTATGGTCCCAATTTCAAATGCTTCTAGCACATTTATTTATGGCTGAAACCCCTTATAACTATACATTTTCTGAAAGGGGAATTTATGACAAATAATATTATGGAAAGAGATTTGACTTTGTCAAAGAATAAAGAAACATTTTGAAGGTAATAACGGGCCAAAAAATTTCATAAACTGACGGGGGGAAACTGACCTTGCAATTTTTTTTTACAAAAATAGAAAAATGCGTTCCACAAATAATATTAGGGGTTTGCAATATATATAAAAGTAATAAAAGCAACAAAAAAGTTGTAAATAAAATTATAAGAAACATGTCTGGGTTGAGCAGCCCTTGTTGATTAAAAGTCAATAATAAGACACGAATTACATGTCTAAAAATGTACTTTGGATAGCTGTAAAAGGGGTCTAGTGACAAAAGCACAAATTATATGCATCAGTGAGATCCAAACAAATCAGAAATATTAATTTGACCATCATCAGTGGTCTAAAAATACACACTCATTATGACCACTGAACCTTGGGTCACCACGTGACCAGTGGTCAGTGGCTAGCTATCCACTCGACTGACTGCTGGAATCACACACAAAATCATTGCATCTATTCTAAATATGATGAGACATTACTTCTATGTAAAACAGAAGAATAAAGCGTTTATTCATATTCATAATCTGAGGCAAAAGATTCGTCTGATGTTTCACCATCAACTTTCGGACCCTCCTGACCCCGACTCGCTCTTTGTTTTTGTTGTAAAACACTTATTTATTGAATCTCACAAAACAAAAGAGAGCTAATAATTAAAGTTGACCAGGGATTTTTAAGTGATGCTGCTTTACTAAGTGAATTAAAGTAGTTAGTTGCTAGAGCCACGATCGTGGCTCTAGGCCGTCTACCGGGGGAGCCGCGACCGGGGGAGCCGCGACCGTGGCTCTGGGCGGTCAGATTCAGATGGTTAACATTCTGACTTTGTAAAAAAGACTGTGGTGGGTCTGCACTTGTTGTAGAGACTTTACCCCATTATAATTATCTTTTTTAAAATCTTTTATATTGTTAACTGAAAATACCATGCAAAAGACATATTAGTATTAGTATTAGTAATTCAAAAATCAAACTCAAAATATATAATATTATAGTTATAGACAGAACATATATCTAGCTAGACTAACTAACTAGACTAGGCGTCTAGCCTAGCTGAGCTAGACAACCACTTCAAATTCAGAAATACGTTAATCTTTTTTCTATTTTCTGTTCTTGTCTCTCACTGGCACTGTTACATTATCCCACTATCAGTCTGTCTACTAAATTCAGAAATAAAAATTTGTTTTGTAAAATTGATAAAAATGAATCATCAGACTGAGACAGAAATGTGTAAAAGTAAAAGTAAAAGCAAAACAGCATCAAATAAAATGGAGCTGCGCTAAGAGGCTCAAAAGAGCCTGCGTTCAGAGCCCAAGTTGACTAGGCATTTCACTGCCTTGGCCTTACGCTTACGTCTAGGCTAATAATAATAAGACAGTGACAGGGCCTAATTAGTAATTTTATATGAAATCAATGGACAACCCAGCCAACTCCCTCACAAATTGAATGAGATGATTGTTGTTGATGGTGCATAGAAAAATATTTTGAGCCTGTAAGAGATGCAGCGAAAATAACGTAGCTAATCTATGTAAAAGAAACCAAACTTTTACCAATAAAATATCAATCAGCTTAAAAACAACACAGAATCACAGCAGCGGGGGGACCAGTTAACGGAAATCATTCACCCCTCCTGAGTCCCATTCATTAAAAAAGTTCTATAATTCGTTTCATTTCAACTGAAAACTCAAAACAGTACTACTTTTTACAGAAGAAGAAGAAAAAAACGATATATTCGTTGATTCGTACTCATAATATTTTGTACTTTAATTTATTTATTTATTAATTGTATTCTTTGCAAGTTTTATTTTTTTTACATATCTGGATCTGGATCTGGATTGATACGCTGAAGAATCCACTTTTGGCATTGTACAGCGATCCATATTATAGACTGGA
>JARDUL010242627.1:0-16471 GCA_030265205.1 Dirona pellucida
AATTGTGACCGAGTACCTCGATACCGCTCGGTCAATTGTGACCGAGTACCTCGATACCGCTCGGTCAATTGTGACCGAGTACCTCGATACCGCTCGGTGCCAATAGACGTTTTACCCGTGTTTTCGTCAATTGACACCAAGTCACTCTGTGCCAATTGACGCTACCTAGAAATAATTAGATCATTTTCGGACAGTGACTAATTTAAAACGGCTCTTTTGGCTTACACTACAGACTACAGAGCGTGCCAAGCCTCACACACCTCCTAAGCATTGCTCGCTTGTGAGATACTTTGGAGAACTTATTTATACAGATACAGAAGATATTTTATTTTTTATTTTTATGATGAGATTTCCATAATTCTTTCTTTTGTGAGTTTAAAATTGCCTCATTCAAATTTAGAACCTAAGACTAAGCCTAAAGTGAACCTAAAGCTCGCTGCCAAGACCGATACCTCTCAATAGTTGGCCATAGCGCATTTCTTTATATATAGGCCTACAGTACTACTTATATTCCATTGCATCGATTACTCATAACTTTTTCTTTTGCAATATTTTATAACTAGCGATGAAAGTAAATTAATAAAAAACTGAAAAAAACCATGTTTCAGTGGGATGAAACCATGGCTAAACAAAGCAATTGAAACATTTTTTATTTGGATGCTTTTGAACATTATATTCTAGTGACAGTTCTAGTGGACAATTTACTTTTTTTTTTTGTAGTGTTAGTGTTAGACACCAAGAATCTCCTTTTATTGCTTGGAGTGATTCGGATAGAAATGATTTGTACCTGAAGTTGATAGGAAACGAAAAGATGTTAATGAATCTGAACATTCTTCATTCTTATTTTCATAAAAAATCAACCCTCTTTTCATAAAGTCATGGGAAAAGTAAATAAAGTAATTTTCATAAAAGTCAACCCTCTTTTCATAAAATCGTGGGAAAAGTAAATCAAGTCATATTATGTAAATAACTTGCATCATTAAAAAGATCAATTCATAAAAGCTGTGTCTGCTTTTTGAATTTTTGCTTGTCTTTAAAACTATGATGACAATGATTTTTTAAATACAACTAAACCTTTAGCATTCTTCGGTCAGCCAGACGTAAAAGTCTGTGAGCCAATTTGCACCATGTACTTTAGGAAAATACAGAGCTCTTTTTGTCACCTATAGTCACATAAATTATGTAAAAAAGTCTTTTACAAAGGAGTAAGATTATAACTTAAATATAAATAACTAGGGACTCTATTTGAAGTGAGTATTATAATGTAGGTGACAGTCTACACACACACACTAGCAAGAAATACACAGATTTTTTTGTTTACTGCTAGCATGTTAATGTTAGCAATGTTTTGAGAGCAGCCAGTGAGGAGACTGTCCGTATATTAAAGTTGAAATGAATTTTTTTTAAATATTAAAACTCAAAAAAAAAAAGAAAGAAAAAAATTATAAAAAAACCAACAGAATAGCACTAGCGCCACATTTTGAAAAAAAGAAAAAAAAAGAAGAGGTAGGTCCTCTATGGAGGACAGTAATTTTGATACCGTATTAGGGTATATATTTACAAAAAGACTGAAATAAAACAAGCGACAGCCGCAGTGCAGCGCCGCAATGTAAATTTTTTGTCCAATGAAAAATACCACAATGCCGAAAGCCAGGCACTCGAACCCTCCATCAGCAGCATGGCTAGTGACATTTTTTAACCTCTCGGATATTAAATATTGTTTTGATTGTAAAAATGTAGAGAGATACATTTTCAAATTTCAGATACTGGATCAAGACCTGTTTCAGGCACTGACGTGTCACACACAGAACCCACAGACGTTCAGGATGTACCAGATAATATACAGGTTTGAGTTGCCGCCCCCCCTTCTCTCTCACCCTCTCCTCCCTCCCACCCCCACTCTCTCTTTTTCTCCACACCCATCAATACCTCTCTCTTTTAGAGTTGTTTACTACATATATGGACTGACAATTTAATCAGAAAATGCTCAAAACATAAATTGTGACCATTGTTACTTTTATGCAAGTGTTATTTTGGTTGTATGCCTTGATAAAATTGCCTGGCTTGTTCTGAGCTTAATTCTCAAAATGGTAAACAATATTATATATATTATGTGCTAGTGCTAGAAAAACATGATCACATGAAATGACTTTGTTTGTTTTTTTGCTGAAATTTAATCATAAACAAAGTCAAAACAGAATGTTACAGTTTTTCTGTTTGTATTATGAAAGGCTTTGCTACTTTTTTCCTCTAACATATAAATCAACTCAGGTAAACATTCAACTTTATTTTTGTTATTATTATTAGTAACCATAATTTCATGAAGGTTAAAAAACCTCTCAGTAATTTTTAAACAAAAGCTACTCAAATCAAGGACAGGCAAAGGTAGTGTGGACAAAGTATTTCTTTTTGCAAGAAACACAAAACTTATAGAAATTCCTTTGGCGTTATTCATGATTGGATATTTGAATTTGATAAAATATAATCTCTTGGAAGTTAATTCATCCCACTTACTCTTTGTTGACCTTTGATGTTATTCACAATTTATAACACTGAAAGGTAATGTCTTGCATTTACTGTAAAAAATATTTTTTTTGAGTTTGGCATACATATTCTGCATGTTTACAAAAATAAAATGAAATATATTATATATTATGACAAATAAGAGCATTGCTCCATGCATCTGAAATTAAAATGATTTTTAAAAATATTTCTCAAGAGCTAGCAATGCACATAAAGTTATAAGATTAAGTGTTATAAAAACTCATCTGTTTTCAAGTGAAAATTTTGGGACCCAAGCTGGATTTTTTTTTTTTTTTTTTTTTTTCATTTCATTTATTTTCAGTGAATGTAACCCATATAGGGCAATATTCTTTGTCCACTTCTCTAGTCAATTTTGGAGCTCATTGAGATTGTTTCGTATAATTGACAGCTCTTGTTTACTATTATTTATTATAATTGATGGAATAGCGGGTTGTGATAAACAATTTTGATTTTACAAAATATAAATAATCTTTAATGGATGTTTTAATTATATATTTTTATTATTCACGAATGATAGCATTTACACAGGTGAAAGTTTTGTGTAAATCAGGTTTTAAATGACTATCAATATTGACCAGACTTAAAGCATTGACTTTGATATAAAAATCAACGTTAGTGGCGTTGATATTATATGTAATGTCAAGTCTGTCTGAAAGTACCGATATTGAGTTGTTGGGAAGCTCTTTACTTATTTTTTAAAGTGTGATGCGCCCAACAGGTCACTGCACTGTATGCGAGTTGAGGACATTGAATGACATGGCCTGTCAGGGGCTATATGATGTACTTGTCTAGCGACACAGGACTATAAATCCAGTAATTTTTACAGCCTGAAATTCAATATATATACATATTTTTCACATGCCTTAGTTTTAAAAGTGTTTAGCATCCTCCCACATATGAAAATTCAGCATTGGTATGGTTTAAAAAATGTGTAACATTTTCATTCACAGAAAATTATTATGAGTGAAAAGGAGGTGGTGGAGGCCCCAACCAAGAGACCAAAGGTTGACTTGCAGTCCCTGCCAACAAGAGCATACTTAGACCAGACTGTTGTACCCATCCTTTTGTCGGGCATGTCTGTCTTAGCCCGGGAAAGGTACAGATGAGTAGTTAAATCAATCTTCGTATTTTAAAATACTTTTTTTCTAAATTACTGTTTCGAATGACAGCCATGCATAGATATTTTGAATATCTAGCATTGATTTTCAGTTTCGCTAGTTTGGTTTTTTTCTGGATTTTTATTACCCGGGTATTCTATATTTTTTTAATGATGTGAAAGGCTCAGTGATGTGGGTTGCTGAGAGGCTAGACTGCCATGCTCAAGATTGTGAGATCCTGGGTTCTAAATCCTGGCTGTGCTACTGCTACTGATGTTGAGTCATTGGGAAAGACTTGTTGCACATTTTTTCCTCTCTCGACTCAGATATGAATGAGTACCCAGCTATAGACAGAGAAAAGATATTGTCAGTAGGCTAGTACTACCGGTAGTATCTTTATTTGTTCGACATTTCTAGTGTAGTAGTAGTATTGTACATGTGTGGTGTGCTGTTGCCTGGATGATGCATGAGGCCAATTATGTTTTAGACATGGAGGCCAGACAATGTCCATTGATGTAATACATATTGAATTAGCATCGATCTTGCATGACATGATATATTATTTCCTATGATATTTTAATGTGAGGGGGTTCGTTGTGACTATCTACGAATGAGCTGTATAATCATAGATATATTCACAACCCCCTCATATTCGATAAACATCACAGGAAATAATATGTCATGTCATGCAAGATGATTTAATATATGCATTGCAAAAATTGACATAATTGTCTGACCTCCATGTATAAAACATAATTGGCTTTGTGCATCATCAGGGACAGCACACCATACATTAACACTACTTTTCCAGAGATTTGTTGTTTTGAAAAAAAAATTCTGACAATCTCAATTGGCTCCTTTTGTGCAAATTAATTAATTTTTGTTTGCCAATTGAATATACTATTTAAGATGCATTTTAAACTATTATTTTTTATTACTTTCAGACCTCCAAACCCTGTGGAATTTTTGGCAGCATACTTACTCAAGAATAAGGACCAATTTGATTGAGTTGTTTATCATGTGGTAGCGAGAGCTGAAATCCATCAAAGCTTCTTTTGTACAGATTTGTTTTCACATAAATCTCAAGACAGCACATTAAATTATCATTACCTATCCTAACATCATTTTCATTATCATTTGTAATAAATCATACATGAATTACATTTAAGAGGTTTTATATTTTATTGTTTTTAAACTAATTTTTGATTTGGAGGACCATAAGAACTACCTATGCTAGGCATCAAACTCGAGTCACCTGCATAGCAGTGAGACATGACAACCTGTCCTCTAGGTTTATTTTAATAGTAGAGGTATGAAATACATGTCTTGCGACCAGTCAAAATTAGACAGAAGTCAAAATTTTGTCATATCAAGTCGAGTGGTGAAAATGTGTTTTAAGCTAGTACAATGGTGCGCTAAGATATTTGCATTTTAAGATGTCTGTGCTGAAAAAACTTGACTCGAATAGAAATGGTTTAATGGTATTTCTACACAACTTTTTATTTATTGTTATGTCCTGACTCGGAGAAAAAAAAGTTCACTTAGCTGTCTTCTAGGGTCGATTAATCGTGACTTCCAACTCCTTTTGGTCTGGCCGTGACATATTTATCACTATCTTTTGACACAGCTTTATTTCAAAAGATTTGTTGGAGATCAGTAGTGGTGTTTGTTAATTAATGAAACTCACATTATTTATAATCAAAGCTCCAGAAATTCAAGCTGCATCAAAATATCAACTTGATAATTGTAGGTGGTAAAAATTTGGGATAATGCAGACTCAATTGTAGTCATGTTGATAACATAAACAGTGGAGATTTGAACCTGTGTCCTTTCAGTTGTGACTTCAATGTCAGTGATTTACATTGATATATCTCAACTGTAATTTATGGATGGAATATTTCAAGGGAAATATCTTTATAAATACTAACATCAAGTTTTTAGGGTTTTTTTTACACACCCTGTTATATGTGGAAATTGAGATGTTTGTGATGGTGCTTGAGGTGATCAATCAGTCATGAAGCCAATCACAATGAATATAATTGTAATGGTATGTCAGATATCAACGGCAGGGGGCAGTTGGTGATTTTGATGGGGCCTCTAACGCATTATGACATGTGATGAGACTGGGTGCATTACACCATCCCAGAGACGTAAGTGGGGATCAATGACGTGGCTGCATACTTTGTCACCTCCCAGCCACTTTGTCACCTCCTTTTGGATAACCTACTCCCGGGGCAGACCGCTAATGATGCCAGATACTGTAAATCCCTGATAAACAGAGAAGCTGTTTGTCAAAAGAGGCCAATTACTTTTGGGACAACCCTTGCAGGTTGTAGACATGAAAATTCACATTTAAACATTGACTCTAGCCTTTCATGAATATTCAGAGGTACACAACCCTCTGCTGTCATAAGATCTATTCAGGGGTGTGGATGTCGAATGTAGACAATCTGACTGACAGATTTTAAATGTTGACAATTCTGAAATCGATTAATACCTGAAGGATTAACTGTAATAGACAGCATGTCTGAATCACATGTCCATGAACATCCCTTTGTTGACATAACAATCAACACTGATGTGATGTATGCAATTTTGTGCATGTCTGACATCAAAGATAAATGACATTGAGCACGGTGATTGGCGTGGAGTTTACCCGACATCACTTTCACCATTTTTTACCAATTTTCAGTATTACAGAGCTGCCAACCCATATTTGAGGCTCGCAGCAATCATAAGCAGAGTTCACTGTATTTTGGTGGTCCTCGCAGTAATTATTTTACATGTTGGTTAGCTGATGAAGGGAAAACACAAAACGTTCTTTGTTCTGTTACTTGTTTACCTTTAAAGCTATACCATGTCCCCCTTTTTGCATACCTTCTATTGTGATTTTACCAAATATCTAAAGTGGCATAATTCATGATACATCAAGTGCTGCTGGTGGCAGTTATGGTAGTGGTGTTTGTGACTGTGGTGGTGTTGATGGGGGTGGTGTGGTGATACTGGCTGTGGTGGTCATACTGCTACTGTGGTGTAAGTGGTAGTGGTGATGATGGTAGATGGTAGTAGTGAGGGCTGGCTATGATGGTGGTGGTTGTGATGGTGGAGATGTATGTAGTGGTTGATGGTTGTGGTTGTATTTGTGGTGATGGTTGTTGATAGTTGTGGTGGTGATTGTGTTGGGTGTGATGGTGGTGGTGGTAGTGATGTTGATGCTGCTACTGCTGTGGTGGTAGTGATCATACTTGTAGTATGTAGTGATGGTGGAGGTGTTTGTAGTGGTTGTGGGGTTGAAGTTGGTGGTGGTGTTCCTGGTTGTGGTGGTGGTTGTAATGGTGAAGTTTGTGATGGTGTTTGTGGTTGTGTTTATGATGGTGGTGGTAGGGGTGATGGAGTTGGTGGAGGTAGCAGTGGTGATGATGTTGTTAGCTGTGGTGGTGGGTGTTATGGTTGTTATTGTGGTGCTGGTTGCTGTTGTGGTGGTGGAGGTAATGGTTGTGGTGGAAGTAATGGTATTGGTGGTGGTGACTCCTTTTGTGAAAGCTGTGGGGGGGGGGGGGTGTGATGGTTATGGTAGTATTTATGATTGTGGTAGTAGTGGTTGGTATGTTTGTGGTGCTACTGCTGGTTGTAGTGATAGGGGCTGTGGTGTTGGTTGTAGTATTAGCGGTAAAAAACTCATGTGCATGTGCCTCACATGACGCAGGCCTTTCTTCTTGGTCTTTTATGTTCTCTTAACCATGCAAAATCCCCCAATTTATATAAAATATTTATGCATGAAAACCTGCATTCTTAAACATAATACTCTATGATGCATAACATTTTTAATAGATGCTTAGAATTGTTCTTACTTTTTTATATAAAATGTAATATGTGCTTTTATATTGATGTATGTGCGCCCAGAGCTATCATGTGATGGGATTGGGCGTAATATAAATAAATTTCATTATTATTATTATTATTATTAGTGGTGGTGTGGTGTTGACTGAGGTAGTGGTGGCAATACTGGTTGATGTGGTGATTGTGTTGTGGCTGTAGTGATGGTAACAGTGATGGTAACAGTGTTGGTTGTGGAACAAGAGAGGAAAGGGGGAGAAAAGAAATAATGAAAAGGCTAAAGACGTGGGGAAAACAATCAATCGTGTAAAAATGTTGCCGTCAGTTGTGTTGCCCATATTATAGATTCTGTTTAAGACAAGGAAAGAGTTGGGTATTTTTATATAATGTTTATTTTAGAAACAAGAGGTTAAAAATCTATGTGATATGGAAATTATGATATGAAATTTCATCACACTAAGCAAATTATTTGATTAAAATTTTTTAAAATATTCTATGGGCTTAACTAAACATTTCATTTTCACCCATTTTTAAGTAAGTATACCATAAAACAAGTTTAAAAGGTTTTAAAGCACATTTGAACACAGTAAAAGACAGGATAGTTCAGGACATTGAAACTCATGCTCTAGAGTTTTGATTAAAGTTTGATGTAGACATAGCATGCTTCCTTCAATGTTATCACTTCTTTGCTGTCTATCGCCAAACTCCCAGAACATCCTAGTTCAAAATGGGTATAAAGTAATAAGTAAGCTACTCTTTCACAGTGACTGTTGACAATGTCAACAACTATCTTTATGAAGATTTGATTTATCAGAATTTCCTGCATATCACTTAGTTTAGTTTTCAATTCAATTGTTATATTATATACGGCACACTTTTGAATACTTTAAGATCACTGCAAGTGGACATATAATATGAATCAAAATAAAAAATAACACATGGTGGATGATTTTATACTTTGCGTCAGTCAGTTTTTTGAAAAGGGGTCAGGGGTGAGATTTATACTACAAATAATAAATACACTATTCTATTCTATCCAATCAGGACATTTTTTATACCGGTGTGTAAATCGAACAAAAGAAGCAAAGTTCAATGTAAACCTACAAATCTTGAAAGTATATTAATAATTAAAGAATCTCTTGATGTAAACGGCACATGCATTTTGACAGTAAATATAGATACTTGGGTTATCAACATACCCAGCACAGTACAGCAGTAAAAGAATATCACAACTATGTATCAAAATATAAAGTCTTTTTGAAAGATGTGAGTTATCACAGTAATTAATCACTACAGTCTATATGTATATATATATATATTAATATAATAATAATAATGATGATATCCTACTGCAAGCAGTACAACTTTAAGAAATATAATGTGAAAGAACAAAACTAAAATTAAATATATGTAAGATTGCTAATAACAGAAAACACACAAATAGTGATCATTCATTACTCAAGTTATACACAGCCTTATGCTAGTTGGTAAAAATGACTTCGTGTTTTTCACGTTTTGGCATAAAGAGATAAAATATGCTCATTACGATTAGATAAAGCAATTCATCGATTTTGGTTATCAATCCTCAAAGCATGGTAACAGCACCATTTTGACAGAGGAACTTCGTTATATTTTGGGATAAGTAAAACTTTATTATGATGAGAATTTCCAAGGGGAGTAAGAGGTGAACATTTACAAGACCTTTCAATATAACTATAAAATTAATCTAATTTTTACAGCAATTGATCGATAGGTGAAGTCCTGGTAAGTTAAATAATCGCAGCGGTTGAAATCTCGTGTCACAATTGACACACAATTTGATGTTTACAACTTATCTACAGTGCAACTTCCGGATAATGACATCTCCCAGGACCGGAAAATTATGTCGTTATCCAGGGGTGTCGTTATTCCGAGGATTTCATGATAGCGGACAAAGAGGGCGTGGTGAGACCCGTGAATATAACGATGCGATGCGCGGACCAGTGCATGCGATAAGACACGTCCCAACCACGTATTTTTCCTGTTGATAAAGGGTTTAATAGTTACACTGTCACTCCGATGTGTATTGTCATTGATTTAATCTTGTGCTCGCCATTTTCCCTCTGTAGTTTGTCTGGGCTTGATTCGTCAGCGGTTTGTTTGGTTTTTTTGTCAGCGGGGTTGTCAGTGATCGGCGATCGTTAATGACAGTGTCGATAGTGCCGTTTTTGTATACCTGATGGCAACAGCAATATAGTGATTTCATTGGTAGTTAAACACGTATTCTCATTGGTCGGTAACAATGCGACGTCGTTGGCTATGAGTAGGCTCGTGTAGAACATCTCATTGGACGGAAAATAAGTGTTTTTATTGGCTAAGAATACGAGATAATGCTGGTCGGAAACGAGGTTGCTTATTTCGCTAGATTTTTTGTATCAAATGTCAGTGTCAACTACCGACTATCGCTATCGCTAAACAGGGGTTTTACTCAAATGTATGTCGCTATTTCGAGGTTTTTATTACTAACAATATATAGCCAAAAAAATCGGGACCAGAGGTCAATGTCGCTATCCAGAAATTGTCGTTATTCAGGGGTGTCGTTATCCGGAAATTGCACTGTATTTAATTTGGCCATCTTGCTGTCCGATAATGGTGGAATGTAGATACCCACGTTTTTCTTGTCATCCATTTCTGTTCTACCCGTATAATGTAAAACATGATGAAGGTGTGCTATCATTGAGCCAGGTTTCTATCACAGCAATAATACAAGCTTGACGATAATCTCTGCAATATTTAATAAGTGAAAACACTGTTTTGTAGTGACTGTACATCCCTTTGAAAAGGCTTGTTATAAATGGTCGAAAGGATTGATGGTTGTGTTTGGTTGTAACGTCCCCTTTCCTCCCCCCTCTTCTCCGATTTGATAAAACTAATGTCCACTGGTGGTATTGGGGGTGACAGATGTTAAAGAAAATGCAAAGTCAAAGATAAATATTGATTGCAAAATACTACTCATAACCATAAACAGGTTGAAGCATATGAAAATAAAAGTCGAAATCAAAACACATTTCATATCCATATAGAAATAATTTGAATAGAGCAACAGTGAACATCTGTCTAAAATCCACCACCTGCATCTGGAACTCTCTGGAAAGAATAATGATTGTCAAAGCATTTACTAACATGTCATGATAAACTAAACAGATTAAAACAACTCATATCACAATGAGTTTTAAAGCTAAATACACCTGAGACTTTAGGAATCAATTGAACATTTACCCTGACAACTGTCACTATGACAGAAACAACATCTATGATAAAAACAAAAAACTATCTACAATGCATGATAAAGATGTGGATAATAACATAAGACTCACTAAGGAGAATGTGTAAAAGCAAAACAGAACAGATCAATATATATTAATTTTTCTATGAGGCAGCAAAAAACCTCACCAAAACAAAATGCTGAATTGATTCACAAATGGTTAAACATTGTTATGCCTATTAATTCATGCAGCTCATCTCAGCAGTTAGAAACAAAAAAATATATAAAAAGATGGATGTAGAAATTCCAACACGCAAAATTTAACTAAAATCTTTTAAATTAGATTCATAGAGATTAAAATTTACATAATATACATCAACTCTTGCCATATCAAATTGCGAAGTTATGCAAACACCATTCTTTAATCAATATTGTGAAATAAAGATTTGCATCACTTGACACAGTAATATAAATGAGAAGGGTATAATTGTTTGAAACAGATATCTGATGAATAACTCAGCTAAAGAAAGTGACACCACTTGGTAAACCAAAAGACACAAGTGAAGAAATATATTGGCTTATAAGTTGATAACCTTGAAATTCAAAAATCTAATCAATAAATTCAACAAATTTCAAGACCAGTTTCTGAATGAGTTCAGCTCTGTCATGAGCAGTCTGTAGCACTTCCTCATGGGTGACCTCAATCTGAGTCTCTTCATCTAAACCCACCATGTCAGTGATCAGTGAGAAACCAAACAGACGCATTCCACAGTGTTTGCCCACAACAGCCTCTGGCACTGTGCTCATTCCTGTCAATAAAAATAGAACCAAGTGTTTTGGATTTAATTGAAAAATAGCAGGCATGTGAAGCTGGTCACTGCTTTATTACACAAAATAAGCTTTCCAGTAATATATACTGTTAATAAATATACATCCTATCCCAGCCTTGCTAGTCTGTCTGGAATTGTTAATGACGAGATCTGGGTAATCATCTATGACGACAACACATATGGCTCCACAGCCCAAAGCTGGCAGCCAACATACATCCACAGGTGTTGTGATGATGGTCTACATTTTGTACTGTGAGGTGTGTATCGTTGTCTAACCTATTCAATTGCAGAATCCGCTTTGGAAGTCAGAACCATCCAGATGACCTGTCCATAGCAGAGGCTTCAAGCTTGAATGGTTGGATGCCTTTCAACCTTAATTTAGGCCTTCCCCATCTACATGAATCCTCCCTAAATTCACCATACATCAAATATCTTAGCTTAATTAAATTCTCATGAATTGAATAATAAATCAGTATTAATTTTATGTGATGGAGAAGGGAAACAAAGGTGTCTAAAATAAAAACATACCGACAGGACTTGCTTTAAGCAAATGGCATGTCAAAAAATTAATAATACAATATAAGTCATGTTACCTGGGAACTTGAGTAACTTCTTTGGTCAAGTTTGTTGTGGATGGTATGTTATGCAAATATATTAAGTAAATATTGACAAACTAATCAGTCAAAACTCACCAACTGCATCAGCTCCAAACATGCGCAAAACTTTAGATTCAGCCAAGGAAGTGAATGTTGGGCCTCCAACCATTACATAGACACCTTCTCTAATGATGCTGGAATGGCCCATATTTGCTGCTGTTTCCTTGAAAAGATCTCTTAGATCCTTGTCATATGTTCCATTTGTAGCAACGAAGCGAGGCCCAAATCTATTTTTAAAAAAGGATTCATGAGTTTTATAGATATCATAATGTAATATTTAAAAATATCAATCAATTGAACATTTACCCATCTCACTTTCCTAAAAAAAATTATTTTGTTATGGCTTTAGGGGTGACCATAATGATAATTTTGTGCAATAAAAGATCCATGAATTTAGCTCAAATTAACTGCTGTGGGTTAACTACAAATTAGACAAGGAAAGCCACATGACAGAGCATGAGCATTTTTTTTACCCAAACACAAATAAGACTTGTTATGTTCCGCAAAGGATCATAAAATATGACTAGGATGCTCTGTATTGAGTCCTTGAGTTAATTGCATAATATCTCCTTTTAAAAAATATAGAAGCTTTTCATCCTCTTCCTCTACTGCTTTACAATGCTACTGAAAAAAAGCATTATTCTGAAATGAGTGGACAGCTCATATCATTTCACATCAATGTAATTAGACGTAAGTAGAAATAAAAGCAACGGAAGCAGCAGAAAATTTCAGACTAGGATATGAAAAACTGCATACAAGAAGAAAAAAGGAAATTCATCTTACCTTTCATCATTTTTCCCGATCAGAACACATTCACCAGTAAGTCCAGGCAGGTCTATGTGGTCCTTGATAACCATAATGTCCCCTCGCTTATATCCTTGATTCAAACCTCCTGCAGCGTTAGTGACCACCAGTGTTTCTATTCCCATAGCATTCATAACCCTTACAGGCATGGCCACCTGAAAGAGAAACAGGGCATTCCACGTCGTCAACCAATTTATATAAAAAGTTAAAAACAGATAATTTGAAGTTTTCAAAGGTCCTTTTTTTATACATGGCGCTAAGAAGCAATGCTGAAATACACACTAATCAATCAACAAACGCTAATACTAATAATGAATAAAGAACACGATCATTTTTCTGCTAGTCTCAAAATAATAATGTCAAGTTAATGGGGAGAATCCAAAGTTCCCAACTAATGTGTGACCATTGGTGTCTGCAAAGGTAGGGTTATGGGTCCGTGAGTTGATGCTAGTTGTATTGATGATTTGATCAGACAGGCCATGCAAAACAGGAATAGGAGAAGGGGTCCTTGGGAGTGAGAAATCTGGTAAGCATGGGTCGAGGTTTCTACAAGAGACTGCAACTGATTGTAAATTTACTAGAATGTAAGTGTGAGGTCCAAAATTGCTTCTGAAGCAGTAGAGCTTGTGAAAAACGTTTTAAAAAATCACTCAAATAAAATTGGATGAACGTAGAAATATCCCATTGTCTGCACCATGGTCAACGGCTATACCTTAAGTATGATGTTTGTGTGCCTGTTTTTGTTCAGTGTGTTCACTCTCTCTCTCTCTTTTGCTCTATCTCATTCCCTCCTTTCCTTTCCCCTTTCTACTCACAAAAAATATAATATTACAGAGATATGCTAGGCACTATATATTAATATTACATGATGGTTGTATTGTGTATGATGCTTGTCAATGAGGTAAATTGAAACTGATGTCCTTGTCAATAAATGCCCCCATAGAATACCAGCATAAGTCACAGTAAAGTAAGTTCACATCAATTTTACTGCACTTACTTTCCACATGGGATATCCCTCATAATAATGGAAACGACCCCTCATCAAGAGAACAGGTTTTCCACAAATGGTTCCAAACACAAATTTACCCTCATGTCCTTTCACTGAAATTATACACACATATAAATATAACATGCAAAACAATTATAACACCGAATTAGATTCATACTTTTTGCATCGCACATGAAAAAAATAAAATAAAATGTAAAATATATAAATTGAATACATACTTTACACAGCCACAAAGCCAGTATTGGGGATGGTGTTTAACAGGGGCAGTCACTTAATGGAGACGATACTCTAAGGGATGGAATATCTCTACATAAAAAGTCCTCCTTGCAATTCAACTGCTTAAGAAAACAATTGGGATGATGCGCTGTTTAATGGGGACAAAAATAAGGGATCTACATCAGTTGATGATGATAAGCAATCTCTCAAAGAGGTAAGAAACATCAATTTCAGCCTCTCTCAAAGACATGTTATTTGTAGCAACATTACCTGTGCTGATGGGAAATCCAGGTATGGCATGATAAGGCACTGTGGTGGCATCTTTAACAATATTGGCCAGACCATCTAATCCAGTCCCACATATGATGCCAAGCTTTGGACGGAAACGACTGTGTTTCAATATTTCAGCAGACAAAGCCTGAATGTCCTCAAATGTATAGCTATTTGTATGAAAGATAAAAAATGTGATGATGGGCCACATGTCATGAAATCCCTGAAATAATCTAGAAGCTGGACATCTATCTTAATAAGCACAACTTTGTCAGCAGATTGTCTGTTTGCATTTTTGTTAACTAATGAGATAGACTAGGCAAAATGTGAGACTCTTTATTTTTCAAGTTCAAAAGTTGTGATGGGCAGCGACAACTAAAAAATTGAATGAATTCGCCAATTGCCTATCTCAGAGATAGGCAATCTACTCATGGTTTACTTTTAATGATGTTGAGAAAATCGTGTTCATTGATTTAAATTTAAAGGAACATGTTTTCATCTTAACATCAAGTTATTGTAAACCGGCCTGAAATCATTCAAAAATTTTTTTTTACAATTCTGGGACCAAGTTTATCAACAACTGACAATAAAGTCCATATCGGTGTGGAAAAATAGTAATTCTAGTCATGTGTTAGGTGATGAGTGGTGTAAGTCGTCATTGACATTTGGATTTGCTTCCATTTGTCATGTGCACCCTTCAGAGCTTGACATATGGCTGGCCCCTACACTACTTTTTGCAGTATAAAGGGCACTCCATAAACAAAATAAACATGTACCATGAGGTCCATACATTTTACCAATAAACACTTTGCTGTTACCCGACGAGTTAAGGAGGGTAAAGTGTCTTACCTAAGGACACAAATGGCCAGTGAGCCAATACATCTCATCATGTTTAAATATTGTCGTTGATGGGTTTAGATCCTAGGCGGTCACCCGTCTATTCACTCACCATAATAAATGTTGCTTGTCAACACCAACAGTCGAGTCGCGCTCACTGTTCTGTCACAGTCACCAAAGCCCCATATTATGTAATCTATGTACACAACCCCACAAGCCCTGACCAAACTACAAATTTGACCAAGTGCATGGTTCGCCTAAGTGCATGGTTTTCTTGCTTCCCGAAGACAGTGCACTCAGGCCTAGGCGGAATCTACTGTATATTGGGCTTTTTTTTATAAATCAATTAATTTAACATAGTTTAATAATTTTGCTTACCCATTATCATTACTGGAATTGTTCCCTCCTGGGGTGGCCATTGCTGTCATAAAATACAAATTGGAACTTACAAGGCTCTATTGATTTCCTGTTGAGGTTTAAATGGATTAAAACAAAAATATCTTCATTTGAAAATGTACATGACAGTAGAGTGGCGGCATGGCTCAGAGGCAGTGAGTTGGTTTGGCAAGGCGGTGTTGCAATGGCAGGCATAGGTTCGATTCCCCAAGTCGATGAAAATAATTTTTTTCTATTCTTGTCTCTCATTGGCACTGTAACATTATCCTCTATCATTCTGTCTACTAGAAAATCAGGGCCCCCTTGTTTTTCAGTTATTTTCATAACAGTAGAGGTTACATAGAAAAATAAGTAGAGTTAGGTCTTGAGCATAATAGAGCTAAATTTTCAATGTATCAAGTTTAGGACAATTAGGTATTAACTCATCTACATATCTAGTGAGGGATCCTCACTTCAGACACTAAGGCAAGGTTATTGGTTCTCAACTTCAACTTGTAAAGGTAAAGCAACCAAGTCAGGAATACTTGATGCTCGAATCATTTTATTTTCAAACATGATAAAATAGAGAAATAGTATCAGTTCAGTAAATGATCAAGAGTGGTTCCCTTGTCATAGACGTCTACTGTCTAGACACTCTATCTTCACCATATTGAATTGAATTGAATTGACGTAGATGGTTCAGGCAAAGTTTTCAGTTTTGCCAATTCATCTTTCTCTCATGAATTTAGTCT